>JAACJN010000081.1:0-184613 GCA_013368555.1 Collybiopsis confluens | reverse complement strand
CGCAGTGCGTGGGATCACAACTACCACAACCCAAAACCAAAACTAAACCCAAAAACGTGTTTAGGTAAGTTAGGACGGGTTCCGCCTTATCAAATTTTATAAAGGTGCGAGTGTGCTTGTCAAAGGTTACGCGGGTTCCGCAAGAATCTATCACTTTTATCTTTTTCTTTATCCACAGGAGCTAGGGCTCAACTGCTTCGGCGTTCGACTACGGTGTAGCCTAACTAGGTTTTGTATAACTTTGAATCGCTTTCAGTCAAAGTAGGGGCGCACTGGCCTTCCTAACTCAAACCAAACTCGAAACGGACTTTTGCCAGTGACGAAGGGGCTAGGGCTCAACTTCCTCGTATGGACTTTGGATAGATCGACGAAGGGGGGCAAGGGCTCAACTTCCCAACGAAGATAGGACAACTTTGGTATATACTCGGTTTAGTTCACCACAACCTGAACCGGACTAACACAATGCGAGGGAGCTAGGGCAATCGACCTCGACTTTCCAACTTTGGTATATACACAGTCTAGTTCACCACAACCTTGACCGGGCAAATTTCGTATCTTTTCTTTTCTTTTCTTTATTGGCTACACAGGAGTTTTCTCGCTGGTTTGCACTTCTCAGACGCCCACTCCGGCAGATACTGAGCAAAATATAATATAAGGTGAGATCCGCACTGGGTAATCTAGAGTTAGGATACATACGTGCGGAGTATATATACTGTAAAATAATAAATAATACTAAAATCCTCAAACCCAAAATAATATTCAAGAAAATGTTGAAACGTCGACTCCACTTCCAATTCCATGTAAACCGATCACCTGGATAGTCCTTCCTAACTGGTTTTCGTAGGATCCTTCCATTTCGAGTAAGAGGTCCGATGAATCGGATGGGTAAACGGATCGGCTAACTTGTCCAGAGCAGAGTTAGAGCGTCCTGATAATTCCTTCATCATTTAGCCACACTCCGGTCTCTAGTTCCGCAGTATAGCTTGAGTCATAACTGAGCTGGCATCGGAATGTCGGTACCGGTCCTTGTGGACTACGGCCTAACTCTCCCAACGTACTCAAAGGTACTTCCAACAATTCCCTCGTTGAGGTCTGAAGTGTTCTAGCTTCTCGTTGCATATCTTTTCATGTATGTTGCATGTATCAACACTTAAGCATATCATATCATTTCATTTCTTTGACTTTTCATTCCATCTGGTACGAGTACTCAGTATCATCGAATAGTACCTCGGGTGAAACCAAGTTAGAACTCGATAAGAGCCACTGGAATAAGTGCCACGTGTCAAATAGCCTCGCAGGTCTTCGATCCCTTGATACGAAGCCAGTAACTAGCTTATATATGAGACCCTTGGCGGGTTATGGGTGAGTCTGCTAACTTCCGAGAGTTAGGACCAAGTTCTCATAAGCCATCTATATGAAGATGTGTATGGTTTACCATCGACCAAGGTAAACAGAGTTAGGACGCATGGTCCAACCCTCGAGTAATCGCACACATAGTTGCCTAACTTGTTAACTGACGACTAGGGCTCGTCTCAGCTCTCAAGTATACTTTCCTAACTTGGAAAGTCGTACTTTGGATGATTTCACGCATGTACGCAAAACAATCGCATCATCTCCCCCAAACTAAAAGTTCTGACCGTCCCCGGTCATAGCTTAACTCTGGGTTCAATTCTGTGCATCCACCTCTAAGTGCCTAGCACTATTTAAAGAGGAACTTAACACGCTTTTACTTTTCTGTGTCATCTCTTATCATATCTTGCCGAGTCCGGCCTCTTCCCATAGTACTCGCTTTGATCCCAAGACTCGTATCAATCAAATTAGTTCGTCAATCAAATTGATCTCCGGACCTATTTCCAATTGACTGTATTAGCCACTTTGGCGTCGAATTTCTCTTCAAAGAGCAGTCAGAATACTGCTCTTCGCGGTATTGCTTCCTTTTATTGAACGTCGGAGCTATCAAGTAGTATTGTTGTACCACCTTGACTTAACTGGCCTAACTTAACAATAACAATGCTTGTTCCGCTCATGGTCTAGAATGATTATTTCAAGGACTCTAGTTTTCGTCTTCGGACGATCCCAGTTCCTGTAATTCATCATCTGATTCATCACCGTCCAGATTTAAGTTAGGCACCCTGTTGAATGCGAAGTCATCGTTCCAGATGTGTTCTTCATCATCTTTATCTTCAACAAGGGCGTGCAACTGTTCCGGAGTTAGGTCGATCAAGTTGTGAATGTTCTTCGGCAGAACAATGGGTTCATTACGAGCGACGTGAGGTATTACACGAAATGCGGCGACCTTCTCTTTCAAGACGGTACCATCCATTTCGGCAATAATATATGATCCTCCTTTTGTTCGCCGAATTACTACCATTGGTCCTTTGTACCGTAGATACATTTTCCGATCTAAACTCTTTTCGATTGTAGTGTTCCTAACTTGAACTAGGTGTCCAGGTTTGAAATTCCAATCTTTAATAACATGACGGTTTTTCTGTTCGAAAATCCTCAAGTTTCTTCGCTTCGTTTCATCTACCCGATCGATCATATCGAGTACAAAGGTACGATGCTTCGATAAGGCTTTGGCTCGTAAGCCAATGAGTTCTTCACGAGTTAGGACACGATTTGGTGTGTCTACTAACCATGTTGATTCAACAATATCGAATGGTAAGATAGGTTCAGCTCCAGTCACCAAGAAATACGGTGAACATCCCAGACCACGACGAGGCGTTACTCGATCGGCCCATAAGATGTGTTTAAGGAAGTAGAACCACTTAGATACGTCTCCACCTGTAGATTTGGCTAAAGCTTGCCGAATATCAAGGTGAGCCCGTTCAATCTTTCCATTGGCCTGTGAATTATAAGGGGAAATTCGAATTCCTCGAATTCCGTACTTATTTTCTAGCCAACTCAACATATTCTTCATTTGGGGTGCATTGTCCGTGACTACTTCGTCAGGACACCCCCATCTGCATATAATATCGTCGAAGAACCATTCACCCAGTGTCCTAGCATTCTCCTGTCTAAGAGCACGGGCTTCTGACCAGGATGATAATGAATCTCGGGCATGGACAATATATTTACATCCATTACTCGCAGGAGACATTACCATCGTGTCAACATGTATCTTTTGGAATAGAGACGGCGTGTGTGTCAAGTTAGGAGGCGTTTTAATTAAACGCATCTGCCTGTTTTGACATGGTACACATGAAGAAACGTACCAGTGTACGTCCTTCGCTACCTCTGGCCACCAGAATCGTTTCTCAATCAATTCTTGGGTCGCAAAGGATCCTTTATGTCCCACACTATCATGCGCTCCAAAGAGGATTCGCATTCTTTTATCTCTATCAACGACTAACTGCGGCAATCCTTCCGAAGAGTTAGGACGCCTATACAGTCTTCCTTGATCAACAAAGAATTTCTTAGCTTTTTGCATTAACTTAACCTTTTCTTTCTGCGTCATGGTGGCGAACAAATCCGAGTTAGGATCGTCATGCCACTCCTTAATCTTTGGTAACATTTCATCGTAAAGGTTGCCTAACTCCGTACGGTGTTTGACCGAATAAGGGTTTTCAGTATCAAACGCTCCATGTTCCTCTGGATATAAATCCTGAGTAAACACCGCTATAGGCATACCCGAGTCCTCATACACCTGATGCCTTTTGAACTCGAACATTCGTTCGTCGTCAACATAGGCTTGCAGGTCATCTTCAAAATCATCAATGCTTGTGGCATAGACATCCATAGTTAGGAAGCCACTTCGAGGATCAATTTTGTCTTTAAATTCATCGAAGTCGTATGGTAGTTCCTCAACCTGTTCTGCTACTGAGAACGGAATTGGTTCTCCATTATCTTCGTCATTATAGTCTTCTGGATTGATTGGAGGTCGAGCAGGTTGCCAGCCACCCGGTGTAATACGAGATAGGCCGTCAGATCCATGCTTGATTCCTTTCACATGTACTAATGCAAAGTGATATTTTCGTATATCTTCGATCCAGCGATTTATAGTCGCATTTGGACCGCAACTGGGGTTATCCAACATGCCTTTAATATAACTTGCATCGGTTTCAACAGTTAGGCGTCTACTCCCGTAAATTTGGTAATAACTTGCCTCAAGGGCTAGTTTTAATCCATATAGTTCTCGCTTAGCTTGAGAGAATCGTGCCTCTCGCTCATTTAGAGTTAGGGACCCGAAATAATTAAAGAATTTCTTCTTAGGATCATTTGGGTCAATTTGGTAAAGGTACCAGCCTACCGCCTTGTACGAAGTATCGACAGACAGATTAACATCCCATTCATAATTGATCGGACGTAAAGCTGGAGCTTTTTGAATTCCCTCTTTAAGTAACCTCATGGCTAACTCCTGTCTCGGTCCCCATTCCCAGGGAACATTACGAGTGAGTTGAGTTAAAGGTTCTGCTTTCTTTGCATAATTTTCTATGAACATTCGAAGCTGACCAGCAGTCCCCAAGAATGCTCTAACATCGCTTTTATCTTTACATGCAGGCCAAGTTAGGACGACTTCTGCAATCTTATCCTCAGGTACTCGACCTTCGTAAGTGCATTTATGCCCAACTACAACGATCTCTGGTCGACATATAAAGGTTTTCGGTCCCGAGAACGTTCCTCCAGCGTACTTTATACGCTGAACGACCCGGTTAAGATCTTGGAAATGTTCCCAAACGAACCTCCTAACTCCCTTATTGCCTTCCATTGTTTCAAATCCACCGTCAGGGAGCTCATAACGAGTAGCTGGTCCCCTAACTGGTACATCATCAACGTATGGCCATGTTACATGCGGTATTTCTTCTCGTAAAATATATGTCATATCGTCATGGAAGATAGGAACCGAATTAGTCCACCCCATGGGCAATTTTACCAACCGGTGTGCACCAAACGGCGTTTGAAAGGTAGTGAGGTCTCGGGATTCTTCCTCTACTTCCCTTTCGTCGTATCCAACATAAACATCGAAGGTTGTTCCACAGCTTCGTCCAGCAAAGTGCCTAGCTACATCTGCAGTAGCTGGAGGTATGCCAGAGTGTTGAATCGTGACTTTATTCAGCGGTTCAAGACTGTGTACTAGCCTAAGTGACTTTCCATCTTTCTTCAGGACACAGAACCACTTGGAACGATAACTAGCGTTCGATGGTTCGTAAATTCCTGCATCTATCTTATCTTTAATAATTTTGCACACGTCGGCATAGATTCCAGGTGGGATCGGAATATTTCTCTCCACCCATGGCTCGTGTGCTTGAGTTGGTATCCTAACTGGAGGGAAGAACTCTCGTTTAAAAGTTCCTCCTTCTTCCGGACACCACGCAAATGCTTTCTCTTGAAGTCTCATAAATTCATGCATGAGCTTCCTTTCTTCAGGCCATAAGAAACCATCGTCGTGAGATTTGTCCAAGGCTTCCATCCTCTCCTGAGTATATCGTCCAGTTGGCACGAAATCTGGAGGATTGATAGGTAGCTCCGGCATATCTTTCAATGGTTCCCCAGTTATATGCCTCTTTATCCGAAATTCTTCAGATAATTCAGCTTTCACCGGCCTAACTTTAAGAGCGACGGGCTTGTACTTTTTCGACCCATAAACTCTTACTAACTCGTACTTTTGAGACTGTCTTGGTTTGTTCTTTCTAGGAACGTAAACCGACGGTTCTCTAAAACCTTTCTTCCCTGGAACAGGTTGTCGAGCTAATCGTTTAAAAGATTTCCATGAAACTTTGGGTTTCTCTTCGCTTTTCATAAGATAGGACAGATTTTGATCGTCTGCCTCAAATGTCATAAACGTATCACATAGCGTAAAAGTTGTTTCTTCATTATTTTCCATTACTTTTTCATTCATAGGAACGTCTTGTCCCGATTTGACAGTTTGCATATAGGTCCGATGTGACGCTGTTGCGTTCCACACTGGTCCTAACTTTTGCAAATACGATTCGATGGCGGCACCATCCATACATTCCTTTCGGACTTGTTCTTCAGATGCCAACCAGTACGATTCCGCAAGTTCTGCCCTCGTAAATTGTTTTCCTTCGGATTGGCGCCAACCATCCACTTCTAATTCACCCTGCTCATTAAAATGGAACCCAATAGCGATTTCCTCCTCTCCCTGATCGCTAGTCAGATCTTCGAGGCTCGAAAATTTCCATCTGGCTCTGGTTTACGTGGCTCTTCAGGTGTAGACATATTTTTATAGTTAGGCACCTCATATCTCGAAGTATCAACTTTCATGACATTTGCTAATTTGCCACGGATGCACGTAGGAATTACACACTGCCGTTTAGAGTTAGGACAAGTGATTGTGAGTTCCGTGTCACCATTAGCAAAGGTTTTAACATTGCTTTCCGTCAACGCATCGAATGGTCTTCCCATAAGTAACATATATGGTGCACGATTTTGAACGTGCAACTGTAGGTAGATAGTAAGGTCACCAAATGTAAATGGGACGTTCCTAGCTAAACCCTCAGTTCTACCCAACCCTCCATGCGAATCCTGCATTTGAAGAGTTACGTTGGGGTCCCAAGTTAGGCCCAACTGAGTAGCCACTAAACGATCAATCGAGACAATCTGCGATCCAGAATCTAAGATTCCTTCAACAATTTCGTCTCTATGATTGATTCGAGCCGCAATTGATCGTAGTCCTTTGCTGTTTCCAGCTACAACAATCATATCGCGTCTCTCGTCGTCGATGGGTAGGTCATTATGAAAACATTCCACCACATCTTTTTGTACCCAAGATCCTATAGGCATTCCATCCCTTGCTTCGGACAGATATTCAAACATGATCTCTGGCTCGAGAGCTAGGTCATCAATGTCGATATAATTACCGCGCATTAATACTCCTGTAGGCATCTCCGGAATCTCAGTCTCGCCGTTATCAGTTAGGACAGCTACATATGCTGACTTTCCCCGTTTAGGCTCAACTCGTCGATTCTTGAGTTTCCTTTCCAGAATTTTCTTCACTAACGAAGAAATCCCTAGCATCTCTTCGATGGATAGCTGAACAGTGCCTTCCAAAACTTTGGTAGCTACTTCTTCTGCTAAACCATCCTTAAACAATTCGTTCCTAACTCGATAGCTAGGTTGTTTCGATTTTTCTCTTTCCTCTGACATAGGAGACGGCTGAGATTGATCCAGTGCCTGAGAGTTAGGTACTTCAGAACGACGGTTCCGTACATCTGTCTCAGGTGGTGGCCGGAAGGTGATAGGTCGGACATCGTCAAAAGGTCGCTTCGCAGTGGCAGGAGACGGTCTGATGTCCCCATAACCAGCACTAGGCTGTTCCTTTGATACTACTTCCGTCCTAACTTTCTCCGCGGGCTCACTTTCAATCTCCGTACTTGTGTCCCTAGTTCGACGGAAATTCCGGTTAGGAATACCATCAAATCTATCTCTGGGAGGCATAAGCACACCATCAAATGCGACTTTCTTTTTAAACGCCGACTTCAGAGGTCCCGGAGGTGGTCCCCTTCGATCATTGTTTGTATTATTGGGTTTTTTGCTGAAAGAACTCTCCGGTGCCTGCACAAACGAGCTAGCATGGTTTCTTCCAATTTGGTAGATACCACGACCAGGTCTAGGCTCCTTCATCGAGTCTAATAGTTTTTTCCCAAGCTAGGACGGTCTCCATTTTGTGAATGATCCGGATAGGATCGTTCGTTAAACCGCCTAACTTCTTCAGATGGCCTCTGGTGGCTCATCTGCAACATTGCGTTCTTAGCCTCAGCTAATTCGCGTAAGAGGACTTGTACTTGATCCTCGGAATCTAGCTGACGATTCATTTCATCTTCTTCTTCGTCAACCATATTTGCAAAGTAAGATTCTGCCTTGCCCCAACCTCGGGCCTTAGCTATATCTTCGATTAACTTGTAGCGAGGGGTATTTTCGTCATCCCGAGGCATCCTAACTTCATCCCGCAATTTCATACGAGTTGAACCGTTGCCTTCCGGAACTAACCATCCTCTTTTAACGTAATCCTGATAAATAGGACACGCTGCTAACAAGTGATCCTTTGCTCGGCACATGAAACAAAGCAATTGACGAGGACCAGTGTTCGAATAGGTGTTCCCATATCGAGCACTTGATCCAGAGGGTCCGGATTGATTAAATCCGTATCGATTCTGATTTCCTTCTAAGTTAGGCTGCCGTTGCGAAACAGCTGCTCCAACTAGAGAGGCCACCGTACTAAGACCTTCGCCAACTTTCAATGTCATTTGACGCATTTCTTTTAGCCATGCTTCATTAACATCTTGTTGAGATGCTAGACGCTCTTTTTCGAACTCTAACTTCTCTTTCTCATTAACACTATCTTTGGAAGCGGACTTCCACAAATCTGAGATGCCTCCTTCAACATCGTTCTCCTGCTTAATCTTTCTGACACTTTTAAGGTAGTCAAAGTTCGACTGGGCAGGTAGACCCGACGTGAGTGGATAGGCTATCTGGCTTCGTCTATACGACTCTGGGTTGGTAGAACCAATACCCGACGACCTTACGGATGTTAGGCCGTATATAGATTCGTAGTTCGACAAGGAGAAGACTTTTTCCGCTGCCGCTACAGCTTCTTTAAGCGTAATAGGATCCTCTTTTCTTCGATTACCGATCGTTGCCGGTTTTACATCTCTCCTAACTTGATCAAACACCATACTTCGAGTACTCTCTTCGAATACCTTCAGATAGGTGCGTACCGCATCCCTATTAGCTAGGATGGGTCGATCCGTCATTAACTTTTCACATTCTGTTACAAACAGAACATTATAAAGTCGAAACTCGGCTTTCTGCCTTATACTCAGGGGTTCGTACTCGTTGACAATTCGGTCTAACTCGTACATTGACCCTGCAACATCTAACATTTCTTCAGGAAGAATATTTCGGACCTCTTTTACGAATTCATCGTAGTTAGGCGTCCTAACACTCTTCATGCCCATAAATAGCTTTCTGGTCGGATATGTACTCCAATCCAGAGCTAGTTTTAACTTCGCATCGTCCGACGTAATGCCGTTTGAATCAAAGATCCACTCTGCCGCCTCAAACCATTGAATAACTCCGACTGGGTCTTCGATATTCAAGATAGGTGGGGTCTTATATAACTTCGGTAACTTTTCGGCTGCAGCAGCCAACTGAGTCACCGCATCATTCGAAAGGGTTGGTAACCCAATCTGGGGAATATTGTTCCGATTTGACATGTTTTTCGATTTTTGTAAGATAGGATGAGAAGTAGACGAGATAGAATGCGAGAGATTGAGATTCGGAAAGGAAGACTGAAACCAAGACAAGAAAATAGACGGATAGTCGAAAGAAAGTGTTGGGGTATGTGTAGAGGCGAGATTGATTGATTCGAAGTTGAAAGGATTCGGTCCTTGCTCGTTATTAGAGTTAGGACTTTCACCGATCGGTGTTAAAGGTGATTCTGGTTGTTCTCTAAACTGGTCGTCGTCGTCTTGAGACGCCGAACGTACAGCAGGAGATTTTGGGTATGCTCCAATAGAAGGACCTTCTGGTTCGTCTACTGTTGCTTTTTCTTTTGCTTTACGAGTTCGCCCTCTGTTATCTGACGAAGGGTTCACTGATTTTGCTTTTCTTTGACGTGCTTCGACACGATCTAACTCCCCAAAGTCAACGATTTGAACTCGAGATGAATTCCGAGTATTACGCTTCGACGATGGTTCGCCTATCTTGCTTTCGCAACGTACAAAGGGTTTTTGTGGCTTTTAGGCCTATAGATTCTTTTAGAACCCCTCGCGGTGGGCTCCAGATAACGCGCAGTGCGTGGGATCACAACTACCACAACCCAAAACCAAAACTAAACCCAAAAACGTGTTTAGGTAAGTTAGGACGGGTTCCGCCTTATCAAATTTATAAAGGTGCGAGTGTGCTTGTCAAAGGTTACGCGGGTTCCGCAAGAATCTATCACTTTTATCTTTCTTTATCCACAGGAGCTAGGGCTCAACTGCTTCGGCGTTCGACTACGGTGTAGCCTAACTAGGTTTTGGTATAACTTTGGATCGCTTTCAGTCAAAGTAGGGGCACACTGGCCTTCCTAACTCAAACCAAACTCGAAACGGACTTTTGCCAGTGACGAAGGGGCTAGGGCTCAACTTCCTCGTATGGACTTTGGATAGATCGACGAAGGGGGGCAAGGGCTCAACTTCCCAACGAAGATAGGACAACTTTGGTATATACTCGGTTTAGTTCACCACAACCTGAACCGGACTAACACAATGCGAGGGAGCTAGGGCAATCGACCTCGACTTTCCAACTTTGGTATATACTCGGTTTAGTTCACCACAACCTGAACCGGACTAACACAATGCGAGGGAGCTAGGGCAATCGACCTCGACTTTCCAACTTTGGTATATACACAGTCTAGTTCACCACAACCTTGACCGGGCAAATTTCGTATCTTTTCTTTTCTTTTCTTTTATTGGCTACACAGGAGTTTTCTCGCTGGTTTGCACTTCTCAGACGCCCACTCCGGCAGATACTGAGCAAAATATAATGTATGGTGAGATCCGCACTGGGTAATCTAGAGTTAGGATACATACGTGCGGGGTATATATACTGTAAAATAATAAATAATACTAAAATCCTCAAACCCAAAATAATATTCAAGAAAATGTTGAAACGTCGACTCCACTTCCAATTCCATGTAAACCGATCACCTGGATAGTCCTTCCTAACTGGTTTTCGTAGGATCCTTCCATTTCGAGTAAGAGGTCCGATGAATCGGATGGGTAAACGGATCGGCTAACTTGTCCAGAGCAGAGTTAGAGCGTCCTGATAATTCCTTCATCATTTAGCCACACTCCGGTCTCTAGTTCCGCAGTATAGCTTGAGTCATAACTGAGCTGGCATCGGAATGTCGGTACCGGTCCTTGTGGACTACGGCCTAACTCTCCCAACGTACTCAAAGGTACTTCCAACAATTCCCTCGTTGAGGTCTGAAGTGTTCTAGCTTCTCGTTGCATATCTTTTCATGTATGTTGCATGTATCAACACTTAAGCATATCATATCATTTCATTTCTTTGACTTTTCATTCCATCTGGTACGAGTACTCAGTATCATCGAATAGTACCTCGGGTGAAACCAAGTTAGAACTCGATAAGAGCCACTGGAATAAGTGCCACGTGTCAAATAGCCTCGTAGGTCTTCGATCCCTTGATACGAAGCCAGTAACTAGCTCATATATGAGACCCTTGGCGGGTTACGGGTGAGTCTGCTAACTTTCGAGAGTTAGGACCAAGTTCTCATAAGCCATCTATATAACGATGTGTATGGTTTACCATCGACCAAGGTAAACAGAGTTAGGACGCATGGTCCAACCCTCGAGTAATCGCACACATAGTTGCCTAACTTGTTAACTGACGACTAGGGCTCGTCTCAGCTCTCAAGTATACTTTCCTAACTTGGAAAGTCGTACTTTGGATGATTTCACGCATGTACGCAAAACAATCGCATCACCGAGCGTGCGAACCAGGAAGTCGAAAAAATATCTCCGCCTCTACGTAGACCGACGACAGGACGACTGGGCCGAACACCTCCCGATGGCGGAATTTGTCATTAATTCTCGCACCCACTCCGCAATCGGCATCTCCCCCTTCGAGCTCACCCACGGCTACCAACCTCTATTCAACATCCCCGTCGGTCGTCGTAGTGGCATTCCCGGGGTGGATGATCGCATCCAGATATTACGGGAAGCACGTCAGGATGCCGGAGCAGCTCTCCACTTAGGAAAACGGAAGCAGAAGGAACAGTTCGAGAGGGGAAAACGAAAGGCACACCAATTCAAGGTTGGAGGACGGGTCTGGCTTAGCGCAGAAGACATCAATCTCCAGTTATCCAGCGAGAAGTTAGGCGACCGACAACTCGGCCCCTTTGAAATCCTGGAAAAACTGGGCCCCCTTGATTACTGACTCGACCTACCCCTGTCACTAGACCGCCTCCACAACGTATTCCATGTCGACAAACTCTATCCCTGGAAAGGCAACGAGGTAAACGGCGAAATACCAGCACCCCCAGAACCAATTTACCTCGAAGAAGAAGACGAGCCGGAATACGAGGTTGAAAACATCCTGGATAGCCGTATTCGGTGGAAAAGGCTTGAGTACCTCGTGAAATGGAAAGGGTACGACGCAGGTAACAACTCATGGGAACCGGCAGCAAACCTAGAACACGCACCAAAGATGGTCCGGAACTTCCACAAGAAACACCCGAGGGCGCCGCGACTATAATCATCGAGGACGATGGTGCATAAGGAGGGGGGTAATGTCAAGAAGCGTACAAAGGACTTAGATTTATTTTCACTTTATCACATGACCGTTCCTCTGACTCTTTACTTACAGATACTTACATCGGTACGATTCCCTTATCTCCATTGTCTCCTTTGCTATTGTCTACCTCTACTCCGATTCGCTGTTATTGTTCTTACACCCCCATGACTTCACCTTCGCTCTCACACTGTCACATACTTACCGCTTTTATTCCACTTCACTCCCGCGCTGTCAACCTCTCGCTCTCACACTATTGTCTTTACACCTTTTCCTTGTTCTGACTTGTTCTGACTCTCTTATTGTTCCGATACGTATATAAGCCCAGTACCTACCACCTGGTTCCCCATCTTGACCTCTTTGTCGTTGGGACCAGGTAAGCCTCCGCTTGTACTAGATACTTCTTTATATTAACTTTGTCGTTGGGACCAGTATCTGCTATCTCTGCTTAAGCCTCCGCTCTGCTGCCTTGCTCCGCCGTCTTGCACTTCTGATCTGTCACATCATCGCTCCGCACCCCCGCTCCGTCCCGTCAGACCTCTTTGTGACAAGGCGTGGGATGATTCAGTACAGTCAAATTCGGATTCCTCAGAGTCGGAAACGTGTGCCGAGTAAGAAGGCGTGATGGTAAGAAGTTCTGCGGGGACAACCTGAGACTAGGCTGTCAGCGCAGCAGAAGATCTCGACCTAATGTCGCGACGAGGAACGGAACGACCGGAACGAGGGAAGCACGAGGGAAAGCACGAGCACAAGCACAGACCGAGTAGCCGGCAAGCTTCAAAGACGATGGAGTCCGAACTTAAGCGCAGCGTACAAGGGTGGTGGAAGGATAAGTGATCTCAACAGCAGTGATAGCACGAAGGGCCAATCACAAGGGCTCAAAGGATGTCTAGTTCCCAATGACCAAGTTAGTATTGGAGTATACAGAGAGAGGTACAACACGAACCTAGTTCCCAATGACCAAGAGGTCGAGATAGGGAACTAGGAGCTATCTACAGTCCTTATATACGTATGGTAACAATAAGAGAGAAAGAACAACAAGAAGGTCAAAAGATAATAGCGCGAGAGGAAGGAACGACAGCGCGAGAGAAAGTAGGTATCAAAGACAATAAGTGTACAACAGTTGTGAGAGAGAGAGGTGAAAGAATAATAGCGACGAATGGGAATGAAGTGTAACAATAAGGAGGAAAGACAATAAGAAGAAGAGGAGGCAGTACGCAATTGTGAAATGGATATGGAGCAATGAGTCGAAGGAGTATGAGTAATAAACACGATCACATGATAAAGGAAGAAAGGTGGCGTGAGATAAATGAGAAAAATGATGTAAGTACCGGTTGTCACGACAAGTATGTAGTCTAATTGATATATAAGGTACTTAGTGTACATAGAGCTTGTACTGTACCTGTTTATCCCTCCTACCGCTGCTTGTGAGGTCAATTGGACTTCTTTACTCATCATGCATCAGCTCCTATTATTTATTCCAACAAGGACCAGAGTTTGAAGTTGGAAAGTGTACGAACATGTACAGAGATTCTTTTTTTATTTATTTTTTGTGGTACTCTATACGTGATCTGGACTACCTAACCCTTAAGTGAAGGCCTAAGGCCTGGGGTCTCAAAGTTAGGCCTTAACCTTAACAAACTTAATTAACCCTTAGGCCTTAGCCGAAACACTGACTGAAGCAGCGTACATGGTGCCACAATCTAAAGAGCCAACGAATTCATCCTGTGTAAGGTCCAAGCGCATGGATAATATGATGATATGGGAAAGAATTAAAGGGAAAAGATATGAGTGATTATATGGATCATTGGCGGCGGATAGAGTAGTCTCCAAACGGCGTTCGGAATTTCTGGCCACGAGAAGGGTAGCGCTGGTAGATAACGGGTTTTCCCGAAATTTATCTTCGGCTTGTCCTCCGTAGCTCTTTTTTGCACACTAAAGCCCATAATAACTCTAATTTCCAGCAAAATACACTCTCCTAAAGTCATAAAGCCCTTCAAAGCTTCAACCCTGGTCAACAGTGCGCCGCTGAGTCAGAAAGCTCTTCAAAGCTTCAACCTTGGTCAACAGTGCGCCGCTGTAAACCATTCGGGACTAGCAAATGCCTCTATTAGCTTCTATTCTGCGTGAATTCAACAGGATCTACGACGTACTATAGGTTTTTGAACAGAAATCTAATGAATATGAAATGTGTCCTTCTCTATCTCATTCCAACGAAAGATTGGCAGAGCATGGGCTTCAGTATTGAAGACCCATTGATCTAGCGGCACCGGATCTTCGTCAATGAACATGAGGTACAGGTATTTCAGTCTATTTAGCAATATCAGCAAACAGCATCAGAAATGTATTGGGAATATCAGCTTACGTTTCCGCGAAAAAGTAGCTAGGATTCACTGAGCATCAGTCCTCGTCGAGATGTTGAGAAAGATGTCATACCTGGGCATGTCGTCGTCTTTGACCGCTGGTATCACCTCTACTGTTTTCAAACTGGCATATCCCGTCGGTGTTTTAGTGTGGCGTTCTATCGACTCGAATATTTTCCACCCTCGATCTCGCCACTTGACATTGCCTGTAATCTTCCACAGAAGATACAATGACTCGAGTGTCTGTAAGTTTAGATTAATGTGATATTTGATCAAGACCTGGAGGAACTGGCCTCGGGTCTCAGCAAGTATCCAGGTTTTCTGAGTCCATAGTCTCTTGTTCTTTTTAAGCCTCGCAACCTTTCCGCCTCGGGATAAATGACGGGTGTCTTGTCGCCGACCCCAGGGGGTGCTCCTCGTGCTCCAGAACGTTTCCATCGATCCATCGCTTCGATCCAGAGATAACCTGCACCTTCCTTGAAACCGTCAAGAGTCTCTCCCCATCGATCATCGCCTGCGGTGTGCATAACCATCTCATCCGCGCCCAGACCAGTTGGCATGTCAGCGTATGAAAGCCAGCATGTCTGTGCGAGGCCCTTTGCAGCCCAGAGGTGTAGTTTCTTCAGATTATACCCGGAAAGATGTTGGTAATTTCTTCCAGCCTTACCGAACATCGACTCGTTTCCTAAACCTTCTAAACTGATACCGAGACTTTCCAGATCGTCAAGCGGCAGAGTAGAGGCCCCGAGTGCTAATAGACCAGGTAAAAAGCATGACAAATGCTCAAACCTATGCGTCGGCCGTGCTCTGTGTTCAACTGTCGAAAAAGTGGTGTCTGTCACGTATAAAAGATGACGATGCGGGGATAAGAATAGGAGATTAGTGATGATGTGCGTGGTTGCCCGAATATCTGTGCCGAGGATGAGCTTTCTCGCAGAAATGTAACAAAGACAGCGCATACACATTTCGAGACTAGCCTTGTCCGTTTTGGCGGTGAGAAGGTATTGCTTGAGAAGATACTCATGCGTACTATCAGCCTGAGCACCGACGGAGAGGTGTGCTTTGAAAAACATGAGGGACAATATAGAAGTTTAAAAATGCTACCGCTTACTGTCAAAGGGCTGGCCTGTTGTAAGGTTCCATCGGATGGGAAACATTCCACCGGTTCGATGCAAGTTTGCTTTACTCAGCGTTTGAATTACTGTATCCGCCTGAAGAGAAAAGTGAGCCATTTACTTCATTCTATATAAGTTTCAGATATACACACCCTGTCCCACCACCGCTTTTTACCCGTAAATTTCGCGAGTGTGGAGTATTCGAGTTGCAAGCTGGCAATCTCAGCCAAGATCCCAAGCTCGGGACCAACGACACCTCCGCTGAGTGAGAAAGTCAATATTTCGAAAAACACGAAAGAAGACGTAAAGATCAATGAAGAACGTTCATGGTATTAGAGCACAAAAAACCACATACTTCGGATTTACTCCGAAAAGCGGCATACCGCTGGGAGTCGCAAATGCATGGTCCAGTTTATCGGCAAGTTCGTCGGCGCGTCGGAGAAGCAGCTTATCTCTGTTCAGAGCATAAGCAGACAATAGACCGCCTAAATATCTTATGACCGTCTCAAAGAGCGGTGCAAATTCCCCCTACATGCAATGATAAGCATGCGAAAGGATGACAGGCGGGGATACACCCACTTCGGGCAGAGTGAACACAGTTTTCTCGATATATTCCCGAGAGCGGTTGTACTCGTTCTCTAGACCCATAATGATGCAGGTGTCTAAGCTATCGTACATTGTTACACCCCACCCATTGAAACTGCAAATTATCCGACTTCAGTCCGCCGGCAGCATGTATAAAAAATGGGAGATGTACTTGTCGCGATAGCCGTTTGACAAAGGTAAAAGTTCATCGTGGGGTTGAGCATAGCGTTCATAGCCGTGATAACCGTGTAAAAAGGCGAGCTTGACACTCTTTGCGCGTTCCAGCCATACTGAGGCTGGAATGGCATTGGAAGGCGTGTAGTCTTCGGCTAGATCACCAGAAAATGGATCCAGGAAATTGGCGGAGTAAGGCATGAAGTTGTATAGCATGTATATTGAGAAAAGAACGAGGCAGCTGTATAGAGCACTGCGGAAATATGGTCGATGGTGTATTGAACGGAGCAGAGGGTGCGAGTTATACATTTCGGCAAGTTTTTGGTAGCGATTCATCAAGAACCGACTAGCAATGGTTGAAAAGCGCGTGTGGGACACACAATGTAGCGAGCAAGGTGGTGGAGCAAGCGCTGCGCAGCAGATCCGTGAGAAGATAGTCACATGACACTGTGGAGTAATATTCCCAGCTTTGACCGACTGCCAAATCGAGTGTTGACTGGTCCGCGCGACTCTATACATATGTGTGGTCGGAACAGAGGTCGGATGGGGCAACACGAAGAGCTTCTTCGTACCTCTTCGGCCGTATCTCAACGTCTTTGCGGTGAATGCTACCAACAATGGGAATCTGAACAATGCCGTTGGTTCTATTCTCACAACAACGGTCACTTATATGTCGGATGGCACTACATCCTCATTGGTTTCCGATACAACTTGGCGTGGTGAACCAACATTCCCGAAGGTTGTCAAGAATTGTCCTACGATGATAGTCATTGTCTTCTCGTCAAGCCCACCAGAGAATACGCTATTTGGACCAAGGCCTAGACCGGGGAGTGACAGTAAAGCGCCTCCTGGAGCTCGCGCTTTCCGCTTGACCATAAACCTACCACCCAAACACCTCCGCTTTCGTCCTCATTCTTGCAATCGCAAACGACTATCATTCCATCTATGTAAATGGGCCGTTTTATTGGCTCTGGTGTGCTGCCCAACGATTCCAGGTAGACAATATCGAGGGCTCCCAGATTGTGGTCGCAGTGTACGCTGAAGACAAAGTGTTTCCTGGAAGATGGAACCCGGTAGGACTTGTTGCGGCTATCCGTGTTACACCCAAAACCAGGCCCTTTCTTGCCTACAGGGATCAATCACCCACGGTTGGTTCACTGATGCAGGCTGGAAGACTTATCCTGATGAGCCGTTCTATGGATTCGAGCTGCCACTTTACGATGATTCAAAATGGCCGTACCCAGTGGTCAGAGGTAGGCTGCCCGGAAGGGTCTCTATTCCTATAGAAATGGCCGAACCCCAGGAAGTCCCTTACCTGGTGCGCCCCACGGTGTCCTACCTCAAAAGACTGTCGTGCACTCCTTTCAGAATCACTACCGTGAACATCCATCTCACAAACAACAACATCCAGGCCACTCGGACTCTGTCCGTCAGTCGGCTGAACCCCAGTATCTCGCCAGCAGTTTTCGTTCCGGAGAAGTCTATGAGGAATTCATGCATCAGTTCGCGGGACCCGGAAGTCAATCACTGCACAAATGCAACTGTGCACCTGTTAACGGGAGAGGGCAAAGCATAAAACTATACTTGAATACTTGAATAGCCTGAGGTACCCCGGTGAGCGTCACGATCAGCTTGACCGGGTTCCTGAACCCAAAGATTTTATCCGAGGTTTTTGTCCCTTTACAGTAGTACCTTTTCATTTTATAGCACTTGTTTTTTTACTCAAGTTTTGGAACAGTTATTGTACAGTGTAGTATGGCCACCCAGGTGGTTATACAGTACCCATACGTATGTTTAGTAAACGCAGTATCAAACGTCTCGCATCTTGATTTCTACAAACAGGGTTGAGAACAGATGTGGCGACATCTGAGAATCGTGTAGTGGCAGATAGCGGAAGCCTAAAGTGACAGTGTAAATATTAAATTTTTGTCAGATGTAAGGTCAACATTTCCGCAGGTGCAAACAGCACAGAAAGTCACGAACCGCGCTCAAGAGATCCCAAAGAACAGCAATAAACCGCAATAGGTCCATCTTCATCCTCATCCTTCGCCTTTCTCTTCTCCTGCTTGATTGAAAATTTAACAAAGATAAGGTCCATCATATCGCCGACACAATCAAACGGTATACACAGTTCCTCTTGCCTGAAGTGTGATTTGAGTAGTCTAGCCAAGTAGCTATCGAAGACACAAAAATTTACCAGACCGGATTGAAGCCATTGTTCTTTACGGACCCAGTCGAGATAGAGACCGTCCTGGCTGTCGTGGGGCGAGAACTTGTAGTGTTGGTAGGGGGTGAGTACTCCGCACCCTCGACTTCTGCCTCATTTGCGACAAAGGGTGAATGCGACCATATTGGGATATGCAGAGAGACTTCGACCAGGGGGTCTACAATAGACTCGATTTCTTGACCGGATTTATCCTTCGGAAGGGGTAATTGTTGCGCTGAGATTATCTATGCAAACCTTCAGTAACTCCATCGTCTCCTCCGAGTACGACATTACTGTGAGATCCAAATAGTGTTTTGTCCGCTTCTGAAAAAGATGCTCGTTTCCGGGCCTTAGAGCGGGCGGCTTCAATACATATCCGGCTCGCGCATTACGTTGGAACATTGCATAATTGATCATAAATCCCAGATCTATTGGTTTAGAGCATGACCGGGACCCGAGTTGAGAGGAAAACGTACCAAAAGTCTGCCAATTTATAGCAACCACTTGCGCTCCAGCGGCCCAATATAGATGTGGTTCATAGTTGCTCGAATCCAACCGCGTACCCTTGGGATAAACACGGATAAGATTGGTTTGTGTATGCCTCACCAAATCCGTCGTCTTTCCCCGCAAATACTTATTCGCCGAGTTCTCCGATATCGAAAAAATGTGTTCAGGCTCATAATGCTCGTTAGGTCCAATGCCGCGACATTTGACGCCGACTGTGTAAACAAGAAGTGAAGCCAAGGAGAATGACATCTGCTTTTGTTTGGGCTTTGACCTGTCCCGGACTTTTCTCACGATCTTAGCTTTGATTTCTTTAAATTCGTCAATTAGACTCGAATGCGACGCCGAGGAAGCGGAGGACGACGAAGTAAAATTATCCTCTGTTGCAGTGACAGCTTTTTTAGGCTGCAAGGTCAAATTTTTACCGGCGGAGATATTGAGATTCTTGGTCTGAGATAGGGTGAGTAATGTTGGCCAACTTTATAACGACTTCCCTAACCTTGAGCAATATTTTGCCTCTCAGGGCTTCCGGGCTAGGGAGAGCTTTGATTTTTTCCCTGCCCTCTATCGGGGCGGAGACCAAGGCAGATCCAAAAGTATTTTTCATGATTTCAACAATCATATCTTGCTGCTTGACGCCGCAGTGCATCTCAGCCGATATCACCACGGGATAAGGTGATGCGTGAAAGGCGTATTTGGCGATTGCATGGCAAATTTCTCGCACAGATACCTTGGACGTGAGTGTCTTGCCGTGGTAGACCTTAAAGAACCTGGAATGAGTCACGGCGAGCATCTGGGGACACTTTTTATTGACCTGCGGTTCTTCATTTCCATCATAAATGTCCACTGCAGTGACTTGAGTTGATGGGAACTACAAACAGTCAAAAATCAAGACTTACACTCCACAGTTCGACAGCTGTGAAGGAGCGCGCGAATGTAGCCTTCGATTGTTGATACACCGACCAGTTGATTTCCAATGAGATACGTATTGTGTGAAGAAGAGATGAAGTATTCTGATACGGGGCGTGTCATGTCGTGATGGTCCTCGCGCGTGGCGGCATTGTCGGGAGATCTGAGAAAGGCGGCAAACTCGTCTAAGCCCATCGACAGTTCCCGCGGTGCTCCCTGTGGTTGAGTAGATGTCGTAATATCGTCTTTTCCTGCATACAGTAGAAAGATGGCCTTCAAGTTGTCATCGCTGAGATTCGACTACGGAAAGGTGTCAGTATTGATGCTGACCATGTCGCCGAACTGACCTCTTGAGATTCCTGCATGAATTTTTTGAATGCAGCAAAGTCCAGCTTTCCACCGCTAACCTTTTGATAGAGAGTCTCCACTTCCGGGCGTTTCTTGAGTAATTTCACAAACTCTTGATATGCTGCCCAATCTAGATAGCCACGATCGTGAACATCAGCAGTCTGCGTATGAAGGCAAAAAAATATGAATCAAAATGAATCAAAAGACCGAGTGGAACACACATTGAATAGTTTTGTCAACTCTTCCTCGGAGAAATGCAAGCTCAGACTACGGCAAAGGCGTTGAACGTCATCAAATTCCAGCCTCTGGTCTCCATCGTGGTCCGCACTTTTCCAGTACTGTTTCTCCCAAACAACATCCCGTATCACGTTCCCGTACGTTCCCGTCATGAGCCCTTGACGGACGGCGTAGAGCTTTTCGAGAGAATCTTTCCACAGCTGAAAGACCGGGTCAGATGAGGCGATAATATGCAAAATCTTGTATTTGCCGTCCAGAATGTATATGATGGTAATCCAGCGCGATTGTATATCAGAAGGGAGTTTGTACAGAGAGCGATAGTAACTGGTGTCTCCATCGAAGCGGAGCTCCTTGATACATTCGATGGGAACTGGAAGTGGGACGATGAGCAAATGGTCTTTGAGAAGGGTTGGATTTGATACGTACTGATTTTGAGCTTATTGTTTGACTCGTACATAATACGACCTTCCTCTGGATCTATTCGAAAGAGCTTGTGTTTGACGTTGGTATCGGAAACCTTCATGAATTTGTGCCATTCCTGAAGAACCTCTGGAGCTGAGGTCAAGTTGTGGACTTGGGTTTCATCCTTGATAGTTGAATGGCCAGCTACGTTCATTGTAGACTTGATGAGGTGACAATCACGGCAGCCAGCATTTCCATGTCCTGATGAGATTGATCCAGTGACGAAAACGGCGCTTATGTACTGGGATAAGAATTATTATTTTCGCAATATAATATACGTCGATTATCTATTACAGTAAGTATACATGTAAAATACTTTTTGAAGTAGAAGGGTCAGAAATCAACAGTAATATCAGCTTTCCACACATCGGCCGATACATGGTTTATAGATAATAATGATAGTTGACTGAACTGAATTCCTTTGGAATCCAGTCGCCATTCTGGTGTCGTGGGAGCTTCAGTTCGAGCTCGCTACCAAAGGGAGTCAGACCTCGCTCTTCAGAGAATACTGATACTCACCTCTAAATATTTAACAAATGCGGCTGTGATTACAGTCGCCAGCTGCACTCTTGATATATGTCCAGAGGACAAGATTACGTCGATGGGGATACAGTATCCAAGGTGTTCGTATCCAGGCCACTACATTATAACAGTCAACTTTGCTGGTTCCATGATATCCCAAGTCAGCTACTTACCAGGATAGCGAGGTTGATTCGCCTCAGTCCGCTTTGTGCAAAGGTTGCTAGACGCTCCGAACCTCTATCCATCATCTGAGCCAGTGCAAGCTCGCCTCTTGCGTATATTTCACGCATCGGGATCCCAGCCCCGGGATATCCCTGATAGTCAAAGGTGATGGGAAAATGCAGTGGCTGACTAGAAGAGGGAAATTTCGAAGAAGAGATGAAGGGAACGCGTCGACGTCGAGAATTTGACGAGGCAGAAGAAGAAGAAGTAGCACCCGAGGTAGAAAGAGAGCTATAAACTGATTGTTTCGAGGCGTGCACAGGAGGATGAAGAGGATTGCTGTAGGACATGACAGATGGATCGCGTTGTAGAGGGAGAGATGTCGCGTCTTGAGGATGCGTGCTTGCTGAAGAACTCATACCCATCCCTCCTCGATTTTATATCTGACCATGTTCGCTACCTTTCCCAGTTTCTTTCTTCTCAACTTTCACCTCTCTTCACATTCACCCTAGGCTTTGAATCAAGGATCGCAACGTGAAAGAAAAACGAGGACGGAAAGTGTGAAGGTAGAGGAACTCGGGAGGATTTGGCGAGGATTGTGGACAAGTCAAAGGGAAATGGGTGATTACAGGGAGGCATTATCACCTACTTTTCACAGATATCACTTCCAACACGGAGATCGATACTCCCTCGATGTCATTTCACATATCACACTTACCGTATTCGGTAATTCGTGAAGTGGATGGGTCCCGAACCTCCCTTGATATCTCTTCACATTTCACATTGTGGCGGAGGAAGCGCAAATGTGATGTGATTACAGACAGCATGAGGAAGGTGAAAGGCTGGGATATCACATCAGCCTTCGTGCCGAGGAACATACGATAGTGATTACAGACAGCATGAGGAAGGTGAAAGGCTGGGATATCACATCAGCCTTTGTGCCGAGGAACATACGATAGTGATCATAGCCAGGTCTCAGAACGATACCATTTCACAGATATCACAATCCGAAAGAGTACTTGATCATCGACTTGAAGCTGAGGTAAGTAGTAGACTCAAAGCCACCTGCTACCTCCACAATCGGCACTGAAAACGTTTGATGGTCGTGGTCCATGGAAAGGAAAAAGCCGGGTACGTGCCTGTCACATGACCGGACAGGCTCACTCCATGCAAGTGACGGAGAGAGATGAAGCTGGCCATGTTTCTCGAATATCCTTTCAAGATCGCTTGGCTGTCTCTAGCTCATCATCGCAGACCTCGCTGCTGACGGCGCTAGCCAAATTATTTCTGCCTGCTGGCTATCCTCACAGCGTGTCTCCAGGTCCTGCTCGTTTTATTCCCCTTCATTTTTTACACTTGCTTATCGTTTCTTAGATTATCTCAGGTCCGGTCCTCTGATTGAGCTCTCTATCCGCTCAACTATCCTATAGATATCAGATTTTGAACGCCCTTCAGGCTTTCTGCAACTCTTTGGCAAGTTTGCTCTCTTCGCGAGCGACCCTTGAGGGTAAGTTTTTTCATAGAGTTCAACGGTACAAACAGCTTGACCGCTTTCTAGGCTATGGCGTCGGGGACGCCTCAGCTTCCGCGACCGATGCCTTGCTGCTCACTGTGCTGCAAGACTTGTTCGGACGTCTAACCAGTCCGTACACGCTCACTCCTAGCACAACATATACTTAATCTCACCCCGTCACAGCTATTATTGCCGCTTTTTTCTTTGGTTCCTCCCTATTTCCTGAAGCCAAGACGTATCGGTTCCTTGCCGACGTTCTCAACGACGCCGCAACAGTCATAGATACTCTCTCTCCACTCCTCACCACCATCTACCTTTCACACGCTCCTGCAATCTTCAAATCTCTGCCATTCCTCCCGCCATCCGTCCCCTTCCGGGTCTACACCCTCTGCTTCAGTGCTTCCCTCCGTGCGCTATGTGGAATTGCAGCAGGTGGCTCCAAAACTGCAATCACCATGCACTTCGCCACTCCTTTGCAAGGGTCCGGAGATGTTGGTGACCTGAATGCGAAAGATTCTAGTAAGGAAACTGTGCTCGCAATGTTAGGGATGATGGTGAGGCTATCCAAATTCTAGCTGGAATCTATATCAATATCTTTTTCTGCAGATTGGCTCCCTTACCGTCCCATATCTCACTACGCCCTGTTCCACATATACGGTCCTGTTCCTCACAGTGCTTCTTCATCTCCTCATCAACTACCTTGGTGTTCGGGGTGTCGTCCTACGCACTCTCAATCGTCAACGAGCTTCCTTAGCGTGGCTCTCATTCAAGTCTGATCCTAGTCTCTTGAACACACCTTCGCGCCTTGCATCACTGGAGCGCATTCTTTCTCTGAGGTCAGACGCTATACGAAGCTTTCCCTCCGGAAAAGTGATCGCGAGTTGCACTCTGGGCTCAAAATTTTCGACGTGCCTCCCCAACTCTGACATCGTAGGGCTCTTCCGCAACAAACGTTACGTTCTCTGCCTCGATAGAAATGGTACTTTGGTTGCGGGCAGCGTGCAGCGTTTCCATATTCTTCTTAAGCACGGATATAACTCTGCAGACCAGTTAGAAGCCTGGGTCCTTGCTTGTGAAGCTGCCCGGCTTCTAGCATCCTCAACTATAGCGAGAGGTAGCGGAGCTGCCACTTTATTTCAAGAAGCCATCGCATCTGTAGATCGAGATTTTCATGCGTTTATAGAAGATCTTCGCAAGCATGATTGGATTACCGTACCTCTGACTAGGGATTCACAGCAGAGCGACGATGAGTATGCCCCACCCGCCCCTCTTCTTGGCTCGCAGACGATATCGTTTAGCGTAGCTGCACCCCGAACTGTGATACTTAACGTGCAGTATGAGGCAGAAGGAAAGAAGACGCGCTAAAACGAGATAGGCAGCAAGTTTGCTCCACGGTATAATTTGTAGCACAATGTATTTCGCCAGTCGGGCCGGCACGCGACCACGTGATTATAGAACAATGTTGACAACAACCAATCACAACTTGAACTTGTCCCACATTGTCATCCTCTTCGCCTAGCCCATAAAGATGAACTCACCATCGTCTCCAATGATGGACAACAGTCAAATTGGCAAATTTGGGACATTATCCTTGATGAAACAGAATGATACTGTAGTTACTGCCTTTGGGATTGACCTGGAGGAATTAACGTTTGGGAGAGACCAAGCTTGTGGTGTTAGGGTGAGTCTTCCCTGACATTTTTGGTTAATTCTCTGGTAAATTCTCCTCCGTCCTCAGTTGTGCTACCCAGATGTCAGCCCCATCCATTGTAAAATAACTTTTAGAGAACGAAAGGTCAGCGTTGCGGCGTCTTGCTTTTTTTTGGCCAGCTCACAAATCTTGACAAGGCCTTTCTTGTCGTTCTGGGATCTCATGGCCTTTTAATCGACGGATGCAAAGTTTGTCCCAATTCTTCGACATCCTCCCCAAACACTATACCTCTCTCCAACAATTCAGAAATTGAGATTCAAGGAAAGAGATTCAGATTCACTTATCCACCCAAGGAGATGCGTGCAATGTTGCTGTCTACCCCTACTCGTTTGTGTCTCTCCTCCAGAGAACAGTTCTCCTTCTCTAATCACGCTCGACTTTTTTTTAGCTGCAAAACGACGGGCACTTCGACTTTCGATGATTGAATCCGCTGAAGTGTTTTCACCACGTCCTTCACTGAATCCCATGGAAAACCTACGCGTTCTACAGAGTCCCCTCAAGCCATATCAACTTGGGTCTCGATCTTCCTCACCTCTTAAACTGCACTTCCCGACAGAACCGACCTACAATAACAGCAGTGATGACGACGACGAAGGGGACATCATTCTCGTGGAAGGCAATTCTCCCAGAGTGGTCGAAGAGGAAAATGATCTGATCATTCTAGAAGACGTCGATATTCTTCCTCCGGCCGAAGAGCCTACACCGAATGAGTTGACAGCGAAACAGTACCTCCCTGCCCTCCCTCCAATGCTCGTTCCGCCTCGCACCCCAATCACCCCTCGCAGACCTCGAAATACGCTCCACAAAGCTGTATTGATTCGAAGCACTCAACGCGCAATCCTTCAAGCAGAGAAGAAGCGAGACGAAGAAGAAAGAGACGAAGAGGAGGAAGCTGAAGTGTTCGATACTATCTTAGAAGACGCTGCCGACGAGGGCGATGTGATTCATGAAAACCCAGATGAAGAGGAAGATCATGAGCTGGCTGAAGTGGACGAGGAGCAAAAAGATGATAATGGTACTGCTGCTCAAACCTGGAGAATTAGTCTCGAACGGATTTGGCCGTTCCGTCGCTCTGCCTCTCCGACAAAGCCAGATTTTAAAGAGGAGGAGGAGGAAGAGAAGGAGAAAGAAGCCATCGAAAACCCCGCTCCTCTCTATCCTCGCTTGAATGGCTCTGTGGCTAACTTGCCAATTCGCGGACTTTTCAACACGCCGCAACCTCACCGCCAGACATCCGCTCGACTTCGCTTCAGTCCTGGTCCCGCCTCTGTGCTCGTCAATCAGCCTAGAATGTCATTGGGTGGTGGCGAACCACCACGCAGGATCAAGGTCGAGGAACAACCGTGGAAGGTGTCAGATCTCGTCGTTCCGCCCCCTCCCTCCTCTCCCGTGAGACCTTCCTCCTCCACAGGAAACCGTGAACAGACCCCCAGCGTGACGCAGCTTTCGGATGCTGAGCGAAGGGCTATCCAGGAAAGACGTCGATCTGCAGTGCGCATGTCTGATAACTTTTTCCATGGAGGTATTCCTGGTATGAGACCTAGTTCCCCAGCAATAACTGTGGACCGCTCCTCCCCCGTAAAGGGAGCGCGAGCTTCCATCGCTCGTGGAATGAATGAAGACCATCTAGATACCCGAAGCCTGCTGGAGAAGATGAGAGAGACTGTTGAAAGTGCAAAAGCGGAGAGACGAGCTTCCATGGCCACTTCTTCATCTCCTCAGAAGCATGTGGAGCACGCTACGATATCGGCTACTACGGGTGATAATGAAGAAAAAGAAGAAGAAGAGTTTTCGCTATTGCGTTCACCTACGAGATTTAGGACTAGATTCAGCGAGGAGAGCCGCGGTGAGGATGGAGGTTCACTTCCCACAGACACTGTTCAAGCGAATGCCGATAAAACCTCTAGTTCCAATGGGGTGGAATCTCTGCCTCACAGTACGCCGGATAAAGCTTCAAGGGACTTGTCTCCGCACAAAACTCGAAATGCTCGCACTGTTCTACCCCGAGGAAAACCCGTCGAGACACCCTCTTTGGCAGACGACGAAGCGTCACCTGCTGACACGGATAGGAAGGAAGACCCTGAGAGTGATGATGAGGGTCAGGTCCCCAAGAAGCCAGCCAAACTTTTACGAGGAAGGGGAAACCCTTTCATTGTAAGTATTTTCTGTCCGTTCTACGCATCTTGTGGCTGAAAATTGCATCCAGCACGAGACCTCCAATGCTTCTAAGCTAGTCGTCAAAGAGCCACCCCAAACAGAGGTGCCAATGGAGGTCGACGAACCTAGAGAACAGCCTGACGAAGCTGCTCAGATGTTGAAGCCTAAAGCTCAAGCATCGACAACTCCAGAACGTTCTCGATCCCCTTCTAACATTCCCAGACCACCTACCGCAACTGTCCCAACCAATTCGGAAGACGACAGTACAGCCGTCAACAAAGCCACAGGCCGAACAACTGGTGTGCGTAGGACAACCCGAAAAGCTTCTGTGGAGCCTGATACTGCCTACACTGCCACTGATAACGGCGGAGCTCCAGCCCGGCGTACTAGAGCAAGATCACGAAGTAAGGTGCCGGAGGAATCCGACACGGATACTTCGTCTATGGCTACTACGAGGCAGCCTCCTCGCCGTGCCACACGAACGAGGGGAAAAACTCCCGCTTCAGAAGTAGAGACCGATGATGATAAAATACAAGGCGTTGGAGAAGAGGCGACCGTTACCAAGACTAAGAGAGGAAGGCGACCGAAGACCGCTGATGTACCAGATGCTATCAAAGAAGAGGAGACTGATGAGCCGCACGCGACGACGAAGACTGCTACTCGGGCCAAGAAAGGTGTTTCAGCCTCAACACTTCATCCAGCTTCGGGGCCGAAAGGGAGATCTAAAAAGGTCACCGCCTCAGCGACCGACGTTCCAAAAGAAGCAGAGGGTGACAAGGAGAATGCTGGAAGCGAAGACGAATCGGTTATCATCAAAACGAAAATCGGCAGGCCGCGTAAAGCGCCGGTGAAGATCAAAGAGGAGGTACAGACCGAGCCAGAAATGCGCTCTGGTACCAAAACCCGTGCAATGCGAACGAGATCGAAAACGTAGAAAGTTTCGTTTATTATGATTACTTGCTTTTAGATCTGGGGACCAGCTTATGTTGATAGTGTACCTTTATTTATATGCCAAGTATGACTCGAACTGCAAAGATGTATTTTAAATCAGAAACGGTACTGTCGTTGTGTGTAGTTTGTTGTGTTTGTACTGCTTCTTACCCGTTCCAAACTCTGCTGCTATGTGTCCTGACGGAGCTTGGCTCTTCATCATATATTTGTAGGTGACTAATCCGTCCAGCCCGACAGGTCCACGAGCGTGGATTCTCCCAGTACTGATACCTACTTCTGTTCCAAATCCGTACCGGAACCCATCTGCGAAACGGGTACTGGCATTGACATAGGTTCCGGCAGAGTCAACACCTCGACAAAAGATAGATGCGGCCTCGTCTGACTCGGTGACAATGGAGTCAGTATGATGAGATGAGTGAGCGTTGATGAATTGGATTGCCGATCGAAGTGATGGGAGGACAATAACGGAAAGGGTGAGATTGAGATGCTCTACATCATAAGAAGATAGTTCTGAGGGCGTTACCAGGGTCTCCATGTTCGGTAATGCGGAGAAACACGTTTTTAAGGCATTGAGGCTGGTTGGGTCACATAGAAGCTTGACGTTGGCTTCCAAGAGCGCCTTGGCTACTGAAGGCCATACAGTATTTACAATGGAGTCATGCAGAATCAGATTTTCTACAGAGTTGCATGCTGCCGGGTAGTCAATCTAGGAAGAAACCCGATTTGAGGAAGGTATAGAATAAGGATTTTGTCAGAGGTGCTCGCCTTGGAATCGACAACAACCCGAACCGCTTTGGTTACATCGGCTTCTTGGTCGATGAAGATTGAACAAAGACCGTCTGCGTGTCCCATTACAGGGATTCGTGTATTGTTTTGAATGCTCTTGACCAAGCTATTGCTCCCTCGAGGTATTACAAGATCAATGTATTCATCAAGCTCAAGGAGAGACGAGACCTCCGCTCGCGTCTGTATAGACTGGACGTAGAGCTCAGGAATTGCGGTTTTTGCGAGACCGGCGGAAATGGATTTTGCGAGGAGGGTGGTTGTTCTGTTGGATTCCTTTCCGCCCTTCAATATAGCAGCATTACCTGAAGACTGAGGTCAGATTTGGGAAAATGGGATGGATATTGAGTTGTACCTGACTTAATCGCCAGAGATGCTATGTTCACTACCACCTCCGGTCTTGCTTCAAAAATGACGAGCAGGACTCCGATGGGACAGGCTACACGATACAGCTCAAGACCGTCGTCTAGCTCCGAGGCATAAGATACAGTTCCAGTGGGGTCCGGCAGGGATGCAACGTCGAGAATTCCTTGTAACATAGAATCCCACTTGTCTCCCTTGTTCAGATCCAAACGTTTTAAAAGGGTCTCCGACATATTCCCAGCCTTTACTTCGGCCTCAGCGGCCTAGGATAAAGTGCAGGTTGATTGAGATATCATCTGGGATAATCATTTGTTACTACTACCTTGATATCCTCCTGATTTGCCTGCAGAATTTCAACTTTGCTTGCTTGCAAAGAGAGCTGGATTTCATGTAGAGCCTTTGCGCGCTCAGAGGCAGGAATTAGCTGCGCGTCTTGGAACGCATTTTTTGCTGCTTTGGCGATGTCATGGGCGGTGGGAGCAGGCATTGATTTTTTGGAGCGTGATTCTGACCTGTAAAATGTTGACTCATAACGATATCCATCGTCGCTGCTTGAATTTACGGTCTCGCTTGCTGACCTTGCCCGGTTTTGCTCTGTATTCCGAGCTGCTGCTGAACGAAACTGACCCTGTAGCATCTATCCGAGGACTCTTTGCTTTGGGCATTCCTCTCTGCCACATTTTCAACTTACTACCTCCTCGACATTATCCAAGGATTAAACTCGATTTTAGTCAGAGTGATGAATTCACCAAGCGCATGGCTCTCGCGCTCTTTGCCTTGCGGGCTCACCAGACATTCGGTTGTCAACATTTTACTGCAACGGATGTGAGCTCCGAATTGACTGCAAGTTTTTTAAAAGTTCGTCCAGCTTTCTGATCTCTCGTTGATTTACTTACCAGCTTCTTGAAATTAGGCCTTGAATGCTCTGACGATATTGCTCGACAAAATCAGTGCCAAAGCTGCTTCTGGCCTCGAAATTGAGCAGCCATCTCCGGGTCCCAAGGACATCGCGAATCACTCGGATGTTGTGCGCAAGCTACTGAAATCGGAGCATACATTCATAAAGAAAATGGAAACACTGGAGGTAGACCTTGTTCGAATAGTCATGTCACCGACTGATCCCATTCATTGTCTCTCAGAGCTTCTCCAATGCCTTGATCGCAATTGGGATTCTAGATCCCGAAACTGCGTCCTTGGTTTTTCCAAAGAAACTGTTCACCTTTGCTCGCAAGTTTCGTATTCGGTTGGAGTGCGTTGCTCAACTACCGCGGCGAGAGCAAGATTGGGGAGCACTGTTCATAAACCATGTATGTGGCTGTAATACTCACGACAGACCTCGGTTCTTACCCATCACACAGGCCATGGATATCACTATGAACCTGAGGATTTATTGCGTAAATATCATTCTTATAAAACCCGCCCTGACAGACTTAGATGTGGCATCTCTACATGTAGGTTTAATCTGTGGTGTACCTTGCAAAAAAAATCACATCTGGTTTTTGAAGCTCCATGGGCTCAGAGCGTCCTCTAATGCTGTGGAAACTCTCCTCTCCGTCCCCTTGGAACATCTGGTTCGTTACAGGAACTTCCTGGATGTAGGTATCTCAACCACTGCGATTTTTTGAGTGCTAAACGTTATGATTAGGAACTATGTCGTCTTTCAACTGCCACGTTTAGCACACACTACCGGAATTTGTCAGAGGGTGTTGCCTGTCTCAAACGCATGATGCGGACTGTTGTGCACGTCCAGAAAAAGGCCACGTCCGATCAAATCTGTGATTCGTTGAAAAACCGAATCGCTGATTGGCGGGGATTGGAATTGAGCAGTCTCGGGTTAGTTGTTCTGGAAGGCAGTCTCTTGACGCGCAGGAATGACATCTTGCAAAATTTCGAGGTGTTCGTTTTCGAGAAGCGACTTCTTCTCTGCGATGAGACTCTCCCACCTCCGCCCTCGAGTAGCTCGAGAATTGGCAGACGCAAAGTGTCTTCAGCCTCCGTTCCCCCTACGAAGGGCAACTCGAAGATGCTTTATATCAAAGATCATTTTGAGATCCGCGAAATTTCCAGCATATCCACGTCAGAATACGAGCGTTTACAAGGTGCGTTATGAGAGTTCATACAGAATAGTTAAAAACCTCGGCGGATATAGATAATGCCCCTCGCGTATTCTTTGAGCTCGCTCTGACTACAGAATTCTATATACTTTCGCTGTTATTTTCAAGGCAGCAAGACATGCAGAAGTGGCACAGCGAACTCGAAGACGTTCGGAATGCCCCAAACTCGGCGATTACTTCCCAGTTTCCCAGTCAAGTGGAAGAAATCGCTTCTTTTCCTCTACCAACTGAGAAGGAATTTGTCATAAACAAACGTACTTCTCGAACCTATAGCGGCACCTTGACGGACCTTGAAAGTGGACCGGTACCACAGAGCTTTTTACAATTAACGTCGACGAACCCTCGTTCTGCTTTCGTCAAATTTCAGTTTGGGGGCCACGTCTTTGTGCTTTCAGTTGTGATTCCCGTACAATATGACGAGTTGATGGATCGAATTGACAAGAAGTTGCGTTACTCAGGCTTTCCAGGTTGGAATAGGGAAGGGAAGATCATTACCTATACTGCTGCGAACGGACATCTTCTACATATAGGCCCCGAGACCTCGCTAGATTCTATGTTCCAAGAAGGTACTATGGTGTCGTTGAGCATTCAATAGAGCAGCTTCTCCTTTATGCAAAAGGATCCTTCACCTTGACTGGCACTGATTATCATAAGAACTACACTTTCGAAGGGTTTCCATTCATAATATTCACGCCAGCCTTACCCAGCTGAATCCGGGGAAAGTTATTTCTTCAACTTTAAGCGGCCTCGATTTCAGCCCTCTCCATACACATTATTTTTCAATTTAATAATTACATTATACACTTTCTTCCGTGTTCCGTCGACCGAAACGCTCCAGGCTCGAGTCTCTGCGCGGGTTTGTGGTTTGTGTTTGCCTACCCACGCGCCAGGCCAAGCCCAGCCTATGCCCGGGCAGTTTGACGCACTGCCAACGAAAAGAGTCGCGCATGGAGAATGAAAGGAAATGATGGTTCCCGAAGAATATGAGTGCTAAAGTAGAGGTTGAACGCCTTGGGCTCATTTTTTTGTATTTTTTTTTTGGGGGGGGAGGCAAGATAGTAACCTCTTGTGTCCAGTAGTAACTTGACCTGCAAGCGTTGTTATACCGTTCCGGCTCGAGGTCGATTGTAACTGGAAGTCTATACCTAATCAGCCCGATGTATAGGCTATTGTATCATGCAAATAGATACGTACAAAGGTGGGTTGTGGATGATGCTCCACAGCATTATGTATTCGCTCTAAGATATACTTTGTCGTGGTACGGTTTGCTGTAAGCAAGGACATTATCTCCGCGTCAACGATGACTTGCGCATTTTCTTGACTAGCATCAGCGACGTCCATGGCAAATTGAAGAAGGAAATCAACGGGATCTGCGTGTGGGTGTCGAGTTTGAACCTGTTGGCAAAAGTTTGTGGCTGTTGGATGGGCTTCAATATGTAATCGCCTGGAAGAATATCAGGAACAGAAAAGCATAGCACTCGAACTGGACATACGAAACAGGGTGAATAATTCGATAAAAGAAATCTAGCTTATGGTGGTAAGATAATAAGCTCAGCACATGTTCAAGCGCGAGTCGGATGTCTCCTCCAAGAGCAATTATTTGCACAATGTAGGACATAGATAGCTCTGCGAGGCTGTCTTCCTCGATTTGAAGATCACTGGAAAAACGGCATTAGACACCCTTGCAGCCAGACGTTCTTGTCGCTCACCAGAAAATCAGCAAATCAAAGCACAGATCAAACAGATCCTTTTCACAATCCGAGTGTAAGTCTGGCATACTTAGAATGGCAGCGATCTCGCAAAGTCTTTCTGTGAGTACATTCGACGGACTTTCTTGCCACAGAGTTTTTCGAGCGTTGGGCGTCCTGGAAGCCATTACCAAGGAATTTGGACTCAATGGAATCTTGGGATTGATTCTTGGCCACACCAACTGTAATCTTTGCGGAACGCGAATAACGTCCCATCCCCGCTGACATCCCAGGGTGACCGCAATGGCTTCTTGAACACTAGCAACAACGGCGGGATTTTCTTCAACGGGACAGCGGCCGCATACAAATGTCAACGCATCAAAGAAGCCGGATTCTATGACTGCCCGACATGAGCTTTCGTGTTCTTGGGCTAGTTTTGAGATGAGATCGATGAAGGGAAGAACCTCATGAGCTTCGGAGGGTAGCTGTGAGGAACGGTATACAGCTATTAGCTCAAGCCGCGCCTTTATGTCTGATTCCAGTGCATCAGAGTGCCTATAACTTAGTTCAGAATGAGTTTTTACGGATGAAACGTTTCATACCAAAGCAGGGGAACACAAGGCATCATTTCCAACAGAAATATGATGATTTCCTCTCTAGGCCATTTCGCAACACACAGCAAAAGTTGGTGGGTCTCTCGACTCCCAATCTGCATCATGATCATCTTCAATGCCTTGTGGCGTACTTTAGCCTCGTAGAAATCCAATCTGAGGCTGATAAAGGGACCGGGATACAATGAAAGCGGGAATTTAGAACCTACCTGGATAACTCCAACAGATCATCGTAAATCTTCTCTAGCTGCTCCCCGGATGCCACGCTCTTTGATGTGGAAGTCCCTGTGTTCCCCAATCCAGGCAAGCGCGAGTTGATCTTTGCCAGTCTCCATCTAACTATGAGTTTCTCCACCCCGCGAAGACTAGCTTCTCCCAGACTCCTGATTGCCCGGCCGGAGAGGGTACCCGGTCCCCAGACCGTAGTGGCAGAGCTCTCAGTCTCACTAGTTCCATACGTATCTGTAGTGCCTGTACTGAAGCGATCACTGTCTTCATAGACGTCTCGCCTCCGCGGCGGCAAGTTTAAGCTCATTGATGGTTGTAGAATTAGTACCTACAAGCCGGTCAGGTCGGCCGATTGTCCATCACATCACTGACTGGCATGTTAGAAGTGAAGGAAAATGTTTTAATTGAGGGTAGGCAAATCATGATCTCATGCAAGGCAGGAGGAACATGATTATCTTTTACCCCACGAATATGGTTACGATCGTCTATGATCGTAGGGGTAACAGCGGGGAAGGAGCAAGCGATATAAGGTCTACTTAAAACTAGGAAGTGAAAGAAGAAACATGCTCCTCGACAACCTTCTTGATCTTGCCTTCGAGCTCTGGAGTGATGTTGCCTCCAGAGATCTCCTCAAGTAGAGCAGATTGTGATGAGGTGAGGTGGCTACGGAACTCGGATTCCCATCGGGTGATTTGGTCAACAGGAATAGAGTCAAGCTTAGGAAAGTAGTATTAGGGAGATTGCACATGCGAACAAAAGGGTAGCAGTACACACCAGACCGTTCACACCAGCGTATATGATGGGAACCTGGATCTCAGTTGCAAGAGGTTGGTACTGACCTTGCTCTGTAAGAGTATCATTATCAATATACATTCACGATCAAATGCACTCGACATACTTAGCAGCTCAGTGAGACGGGCACCACGGGAAAGCAGGAAACGAGTGGAGGCATCGAGATCTGAACCGAACTGGGCAAAGGCAGCAACTTCACGGTATTGAGCAAGATACAGCTTGAGGGAACCGGCAAATTTCTTCATGATTTTACTGTTAAAGTGTGTTTAGTTGAAGTGACGAGAAGCATGTGAGGCGAGACTTACGTTTGCGCTGCAGAACCGACACGGGATACAGAGAGACCGACATTGATGGCTGGACGGACACCACGGAAGAATAATTCGGCTTCCAAGAAGATTTGACCGTCGGTAATGGAGATGACCTACAAGGGGGTTAGCGGCGGAGATAAAGGCGGGAGCGGGTGGGACTCACATTGGTAGGAATATAGGCAGAGACATCACCTCCCTGCGTCTCGATGATAGGAAGAGCAGTGAGGGACCCGCCACCGAATTTGTCGCTCATCTTGGCCGCACGCTCAAGGAGACGAGAGTGAAGGTAGAAGACATCACCGGGGTAGGCCTCACGACCAGGGGGACGACGAAGGAGCAAAGACATTTGACGGTAGGCCACAGCTTGCTTGGACAAGTCATCGTAGATAATCAAAGCTGTCACAGAACATGAGCAAACGTCCAATGTTCGAACAAAAAAAGAACCATACCGTGCTTGCCATTGTCACGGAACCATTCACCCATAGCACAACCAGAGAAGGGAGCGAGGTACTGCAGGGGAGCGGCCTCAGAGGCGGTGGCAGCGACGATGATGGTGTACTTCATGGCATCGTTCTCCTCAAGGGTCTTGACGAGCTGAGCGACAGTGGAACGTTTCTGGCCGACAGCAACGTAGACACAGTAGAGCTTCTTGGTCTCGTCTTTGCCATCATTCCATCTCTTTTGGTTGAGAATGGTGTCAATGGCAACTGCGGTCTTTCCAGTTTGACGGTCACCGATGATGAGTTCACGCTGACCACGCCCGATAGGAACCATAGCGTCAATGGGCTTGAGTCCAGTCATCATAGGTTGGTTGACGGAACGACGGGGAAGGATACCGGGCGCCTTGAGGGAAGCACGACGACGCTCGGCGGCTTCGATGGGGCCCTTTCCATCAATAGGATCACCGAGAGCGTCAACGACACGGCCGAGCAGACCAGGACCGACAGGAACATCGACAATTTGGCCAGTTCGTTTAACAGTATCGCCTTCCTTAATGAGACGATCGTTACCGAAGATGGAGACACCAACATTGTCGGCTTCCAAGTTGAGACACATGCCACGGACGCCGGAAGAGAATTCCACCATTTCTTCGGCTATAGAAGCGGTGTAAATACATAGACCAGTCAAACCGGAAAAAAAAACTGCAAATACCCTGGACGTTTCTGAGACCCCAAACACGACCAATACCGTCACCGACACCTGCAATAACGCGTTACAGACCAAAAAAAGTAAGGCATGGCCAAGACGCACTCAGAACTCGACCTGTCTCCTCGACGTTTCCACCGACGGAGGTGCCTGCGATGCGAGACTCGAGGATTGAAGAAACCTCGGAAGCAGCTGTAGGTGACGTGTTTTACAGCCAAAGGACGAGGAGAAAAAAAAGTGAACAAAAACAAGTAGTGAGCTGCTGTTGACGTTGTGAAAGAAGCTGAAGGGAGTACAGACCAGGTTTTGCGGTAGCATAGGCGCGAGAGCTCTGCGAAAAACAAAAAAATAATCCCAGGTCGGTAAAAAGTAGTGAAAAAGAGAGAGAAACTAAGAATGAAGAAGAAATACCTTTGCAGAGGCGACCAGCGCACGAGTACGCGCAGAATTTCTGAGAGCTATTCTATGCATTTAGATTCTGGTGGAAGGAGAGAAAGAGCGAAGCGGGTTTGAACGCCAATTTTGAGCCGGAACGAATCGGGTAAATCACGTGTCATCCAATAATTATGGAACACCTTTTTCAAGTCTCAACCCTCAGCCATGGCCAGTCTGTTTAGACAGAGTATGTCCTGTGCTTCGTTGCCCAACTTTTCTATACTGACTTTTATTCTAGTTCGGCCATTATGCAGGTCACTTTGTAGAAACATACACGCAGCGCCGAACTCTACATCGTCTGCACTCGACTTAATTCGCTCTCAACCTTCCCAATACGTCGTAGCCTCCGTAGTTGGACGAAAATATCTGCTGGCACCCAGAGACGTCCTCACGATACCCCGTTTACGCGACGTCAAGGTCGGAGATGTCCTCACGCTGGACGAAATACACGAACTGGGCTCACGAGAATACACATTGCGAGGCAACCCGACTATTTCGCCTTCCGCGGTCAGGGTAGAGGCCACAGTACTGGAACATACCAAGGGTGCAATGGAGTTTATTTACAAAAAGAAGCGGAGAAAGGGCTACCAGAAGACTAAAAAGCACAAGCAGACTTACACTCGTCTGAGAATTGGTGATATTGATATTCCTTCAGTACAGTAATCACTTTTTGTAATACTTTTTGTTTCGAGAAATTTACTGGTTCCCGCGCTCCGGGCCTTGTCCGCAACCACTATGAACGTCTGGGTCAGTATTCGCTTCAGATATACCCATCCGCCTCATTCTCATCCCTATCGTAGACCGAGCATCGAAATCCAGAAGGTCGTACATACTGGTTCAATACTGGAACCAAAGAAAGTGTATGGGAAAAACCAGATGGTGAGTCCAACGACCAAGCTTGATTCCCATACTGAATGACTTTCGGATAGACCTCAAAACACCGTTCGAGGTATGCAGCAACTAGCCCACAATTTTCCAGTTTCTAATCATGCCCAAGCGTGCCTTGAATCAAACGAAATGGAAAGAGTACTTTTCGGGAGGACGAAAGTATTATTACAATGTGCGCCCCCGATTTTTTTCTTTCAGTTCTATCTCTTCTTATCCTCCTTCCAGACCGATACGAAGGAATCAAAGTGGGATATGCCAGATGAACTTCTCCTGCTTCTCGAAACAGTCGAAAAGGAAAAGACAGCGCCAGTCCCAGGAGCACTCACTGCACCACCTGGGTTCACCCCAGTCACCGGAATTGCCACTGCCACCCCAGTCACTTCAGACATGGCTACAAACGGCGTAGTTGGCAACCATACCGGTGCACTACCTTTAGCTTCCTCGACCGTCCTCCCGGCACGTCCAAATCTCCCAGAAGACCCTGTCATTCCCCATAACGGATTCACAACCACAGAAGAGGCAGAAAAAGCTTTTACTCACCTACTTAGAAAGGCCGGAGTAGATCCAAACTGGACTTGGGACCAGACCATGCGTGCTATCATCACGGATCCATTGTATAAGGCACTAAATACTTTGGCAGAAAAGAAAGCCGCTTTTGAAAAAGTTGGTCTCCGCTTCTACGGTTCGGCTGCATATGTTTAATCTTCATTCCCCTCAGTACACAATAAATTTAAAGGCCAAAGAACAGGAAGAAAAAGAAGCGAGACTGGCCAAATTGCGCCCAGCGATCAGAAACATGCTCAAGGGTAATCCAAACGTGTTCCACTATTCGACCTTCACCACCGCAGATAAGCTTTTCTCTCAGCACCCTATTTGGCAGCAGGCCAAGGTTGAGTCTGAGCGTAGACTGATTTTCGAAGAGTACGTCGTAGAATTGAAACAGCGCGAAGTGGTGCGTAATATCTTTTTATAGTGTTACTACATATCTGAGCCAGGTCAACAGCAAGAAAGCCGTGCAGCTCGCTCTCGTAGCGTAGGAAAAGTGGTCAATCTATTCAAGCAGCTCGACGTGGATGTCCTCACGCGCTGGAGAACTGCGCACAAGATGATTCTCGATTCGGAAGAATGGAGGTCTGATCTCGAATTACAGAAGCTTCCTACCCTCGATATTCTTCTGGCGTTTGAGGATTACAGCCGAGTACGGGAAAGAGAATACGAAGAACAGATGCGAAGAATTCAGGTTGAGAAGACTAGGAAGGAACGAAAGGCTAGGGAGGCGTTCAAGGTGCGCCGCTACTTTTATTTTGCTTGTGCCTTTCGTTTCAATGGAGGATTTTCTCTTCTTTCCAGGAGCTTCTACAGTCCCTCGTCGATTCTGGCGACGTCAAAGCTCGTACCAAATGGAAAGACGTTTATCCCAAGTTTAAAGACGACGATCGTTATATCAACATGCTCGGAATTCCAGGCTCGAACCAGCTGGAGCTTTTCTGGGATATCGTGGACGGATTGGATCAGAAACTTGACGCAAAGATTGGTATTGTTACAAATGCAATCAATAACATGGATATGGAGACGCAACCAGCAAATGGAAAGGCTACAGAAGGCGACGTAGAGGCAGTGGAGAGGGCTAAAAGCGCTCCCACTGAAGACGGCAGGGAGAAAAACAAAGACCGTGGGTTCAGCGTGGGACCTGCAATGACGGAAGACGAATTTACGAAGATTGTCAAATCGACCGCTGACAGCGATACGAAGGATCTGTCTGGCGATGAGCTTCATATCATCTACGTCACAGTGAGTGTCGCCAAATATTAGAGCTCTTCCCAACGCTTACTATCTCTTGTAGTTACACGAAGCTGCAATAAAAAAACAAGCTGACGAAAAGCGCCGAATGGAGAGGAAGGTTAGACATCTTCAAGAAGATTTTCGGTATGCGCTCCGGAAGCTCCCAGAGCCGATAGACGTAAATTTACCGTACGAAGAGGCAAGTATATTTGCTCTTATAGACCTTGACTGCCCAGACTAATGTGTTCTCTACAGGCACTTCCTCTGATGGAACATCTCTCAGAATTTCAGGCGCTGGAGGACGAAGAGAACAAAAGAACGGCGTATGCAAAGTTTGTGAAAAGGCAAAAGGTGAGTTGAGTTGAGTCTCGTTTAATTGGTTTTTCTCATCTGCCCACAGGAACGCATGCGCGAGGCCGTGGTCTCTGAAGACGGTGGATCTACATCTGGTCGAAAGCGTAAAGATCCACCCGCAGAACAAAGCCGAGAACGCGACCGGAGTGATAGGGACCGTCGTGAGCGCGAACGTGAATCTCTTTATCGGGACCGCGATCGCGGGGCCAAAGATCACGACTCTCGCAACTCTCGTCATCATTACCGGCATGATGATTATGATCGTCGAGGCTCCAGGGACTATAAGCATGACAAGGATGACCGGAGGAGAGAAAAGGACAGAGACAGAGACAGAGACAGGGAGAGGGAGAGGGAGAGGGAGAGGGGAGACAGAGAAAGAGGCAAAAGAGGTGATTATCCGTCCGGCAAGGACTGGGATGATCCTCAGCCAAGACGAGAGGAGCGAGAGCGGGAGAAGAGCGTTTCCTCAGCGCACAGAGACGAGCCGCCCAAACCCGAGAAGAGAGAATTGGAAGAAAAAACAGACGAGGAAAGGTCTGAAAAGGTATGCGGTTTGTTCATACTTCAATCACGCGTAGAGTTTACTGATATGCGACTGCCTTAGCGTCCTAGATATAGTGATAGTGGGCCTGCTCCCGAGGGGGCAACAGCGAGAGAAGATACTCCTGAGGAGGGTGAAATTTGAGTAAATGAGCCTGTAAAAATTAATTTTTCATTGATTACTCGAGAGTACGTAAGACCTAGACCGTAATCACGTGTAAGCTTCTCGTGCTGCGGGTTCAAACCTTTCTCTTTAACACTGGTAACTATTTCTCTCCTCGTTTCCCGATCCTTCTACATAATCTAATATGGTATTGTGCAATTGTGCTTGATTCATCCATTTTCGCATTGCTCACGCTCGCTCACCAAGTCTGCGTATCCTGCATACACGATGGGAGGTACGCTACTTATCCAATTACGCACACCCGCTCATATATGCATCATGTTAGGCCTTTCCGTTGTGGGCGGCATCGCTGGGTTTGCAAGAAGACGTTCGATTCCTTCTTTAGTCGCCGGTGTTGGGGTGGGAGCTCTCTACCTATGGAGCGCAGACAATATCCGAAAGGGTACCAGCAATGGGTTAGAGGGCGCGCTAGGTATGCTTCGTACCCCAAGTTGCTTTCTTTTGACCTTCATTCTGTTCAGGTGCTTCTGCCGTTCTCTTGCTATCATCTTTGCCGCGTGTGGCCAAAGGACCAGTCCCTTTGATGCTTACGCTCACTTCTGCCGCTTCCGCATTTTACTATGGAAATGTCATTTACCAGCTCGGTGCTTAAACTGCGAACACGCTGTTGTGTTTACTATGTTGTTGTATTTTAGAATGCAATACCCCACACACCCCTTGTACTCCTCATGTAACACACTTCCTTCCAGTGCAAATCTTGGCAGTCGTGCACTTCATCTTCTACTTAGCAACATCCCATCGAGCCTTCGGTGGAGTCGAACGACCGAATAACTCTCCACGCTGCGGTACTATTTGGAAGGAGCAGATGACCAAATTTCTCCTCTCGGCTGCCGGCGTATCGCTCAGAAAGTGTGAACCGCAACCAGACTCGCACTCAGGAAGTAGACCAGACATGGCTAGTAGAGGGGCTTTGTTCAAACACTGATTCTTTCTGTTATTCCTACACTTCACCATGTTCACTGCGATTCTTGCGTTCCGGCCTAACCCCCCCCCAGTGGAAGTAACATAGCAGCGAAATTCCCGAAAAACTCAGTGCTTCGGCTTTTTAGCTGCGGCCGAAATCGTTTCGTTTTTGGAAATGGGGATTGCGATTCGTCGCTGCGCTCAAATTCTTCTTCTTTCTTTCCGACTCTCGTTCTCGAGGAGCGGCGGTGGTTCATTCATCCATTTTTCTTCTCTTCTCTTTGATTTGTAATGTGGCTTGGGCCCTAAAAAACATCACCATCTCTCACAACTCCACGGCCGTCGTCTACAAGCCCGATTCTAGTGCATGGGATACTTCGGACAGTAGCCTTGACTATTCAAAATCGCAACAAAGGGCGCTTCAGCCAGTATCACACATTCACAGGTGCGCTTATTTCATCCTTTTCACTCACAAAGCCTAACTCCATCGACACAGGAGTGGCAGCTTGTTCTTGGTCAGCAAGCTGGCCTTACCCTGTCAGCGTTAATATAACTCTCGACGGTGGCTCGGGTATATTCGTGGACTTGCGTGACTACAACAGTGCTCAGACAGATGGAGGATCGGCATCGGCTTGTGCTTCGATGCATTGACATCAAACAGGTCTCAAGAACGTATCACATACCGTCGTTTTGTCTTTACCTAGCAACGCTACTTATGCAGTCATGGACAGTTTGGTGTACATACCCCTCGCCTCTCTCTCTCGAATTGTGTCTCTTAAAATTTTTTACTGCAGTTACACTATAGACGATGGTGAAGATGATGAAGAGGATGCCAATGAGTCCAACGACAAAATTACTACTTGGCCCATTATCCTCGGCAGCGTTCTAGGCGCAGCAGCCCTCATCGCCGCCATAGTCGGCATCATCTTTTTCTACCGTCGTCGACAGAAGAAACCGGAAGGGCCGATATGGGATGCACCTGTTTTCGAAGACAACACGATAGGTCTTGTCATGGAAAGTACTCCACTAATATCGAGCTTTGGTGATAACCTAGATTCATTACATCAACAGAGGACGGATGCGGTGCCCGTACCAGAATACACTGATTATTCTGCCTCAGGGTCGGGGGCCGATAGCGGTGTCAGAGAAAGCTTTCGCTATTTACCCCTCGACTTCTGCTTCTAGGTCGGATGCAAATAGTATCAATACATCTCAGCTAGAAGCAGGGAGGTATACCGAGGACAAGAAGTTGTACTCGAGCGTGGTTCTCAGTGAATCAAATCCCGAGTCAGAGGAGCCTCCTCCACCGGCTTACGCACCGTCTATGCTGGGGAACGATGAGTGAGCCAGGGAACCAGCCACGGTTTTGGGCACTGGAGTGCACGACTCGACGAATTATTTAAAACATCTTGTGTCGGTCTCTCCCGAGGGTATTCATATTCAACAATATTTGATACATAAGGTAGCTTAAGCACGTGCAAGAAAGACGTTGCGGCAGAACGAGTGTCAAGAATAAGCATAAGATAGAAAATGGAAACAGTCCATTGGTCAATGGTCATTCAGCTGTTGGGCCTCCATTTCCACCGGACACCGTCTTATCATCGTCGTCAAAACCATAATCCTCGTCATCTTCATCTTCATCAAATTCTCCTTCATCCATGGCTTCTTTCAGCTGCAGAAGAAGGAGAAGCACAAATCAGGAAAAGAAGACACAGAGTCTTTGGTGAGCAATGTACCATTTCGATCAACTCGTGGCATTCATTCAGATGAGCCATGATCGTCCCTTGGCCCTCTGGTATAGAACCGTCGGCACCCACAAACTTTCCATCCTTTCGTCGAGACTCAATTTGATGCAACGCAAGTTGGTACTGTTCGAGGATATATGAGACACGCTCGGATTTGGATACGAGTGGTCCTCACCGGATACAAATCTCGAGGGTTAAAGAGTCCGCCGTATTTCAGTACCTCATTCAGACATTTTTTGACGGTAGATAGTTTATTTGCCTAGTTGAAAAAAAGTCAGAATCCATTGGATGAGACTTGGATGACTAGACATACGATTGGTGTCAATTCTTCTGACACAGGTTCACTTGAGGACAATAATCGATATATGAGACCGTAGCATCGTCTCAACAAGTAAAGCAGCACCTAAGACGTCTCAGTACAAGCGAATCGCGAAATTAACCCTCACATATTGGCCCTCGGGTCGATTACCCTCTGCGTCCAGGAATTTCCCATCAACTCTCATTTTATCAATCTCCTGTAGACTCAATGAATAATTCCAAAGATCAGTTTCCCTGAGTGTCCAACGATGTGTGAGAACGAGACCCTCTAGCTCTGCTCGCAATTCAGACAGTCGATCGTAAATTGGTTTGAGAGCAGTAGCGACGTGTTTAGAGTCTTCATTTGCTTTGATTTCCTGAGCAATGTCGAAACATTCTTCAAGAAGCGACGAGCAGACGGCCTGGGAAGGAGGAATGATGCCGCTTGGAATGAGAAATTTGCCATCGACACGTTTACTGGAAGAATGTGAGATTCAAAGGGGTCAATCTCGTTAGAGATCAAATCACTCAACGAATCGATTTTTCGCAGTTCATCCTGTAGCGGTTTAAGTTCGGTCTTGTGCGGTCCCTCTTTGGCTGCGAGAGCAACGAGTTTTCGTCGGATGGTGACCAGCTTTTCATATATCGGCAAAAGCTCATCTGATATCACAGACAGAGACTCCTCCAAGTTGCGAACGATGCTATCTAAGGTGGTACTCGGTAATCTAAAACGCGTACCAGTTGAAACTTAAAAAGGTTTGACGAACCACACTTGTTTAATTGGCGTTCCAATAATTTGAGTATTGCCTCTGGATGTCTATTTTCACTTGCGTCGCGTTGAAGAATCTGCCTGAGGTCTGATATGCGTTTACGAAATGGTACGAGGTCTGCTTCGTTGTAGACCGCAGATTCATTCATGTGGTTCAGAATTTGCTGTAGAGTCATAAGATTGGAAGCGGAAGTGTGGTGGTGGCGGTGGCACATACCCTCATGGAAGCTATTTGAGAATAAGTCGCAGGGGCATCCCTCGTCTTTCCAATGGTGAGATAAAAGAGGGAGAGCAGACCGAAGACATCGGCGAGGGTGGTATCTAGGCGATTGTTCAGAGATGTAGTATCGTCTCGTACATCGTTCAATTTGGTGACTGGGAGATCTTTGTCAGTTTTCTTGAGGGGGGGATGAGAGAAGGTGGGTTTACTTTGCTTGATGACGGCTTGATAAAGGGTATTGACGTCGGAAGATTTGATGAATTCGGCGCGATTTTTCTTGAGAGCTGTTAGCCGGTTTCTGATGCTGTGTGGAGATGATTAGATAGTTGAAATGGACGCGAGGGCAAGGCCGATGGAATTACTTGACAAGCGAGTCGAGGATAGGGAGTTCTGCGATGTAAATCATAAGAATGAGCTTGACCGTCGCAGAGATGGACACACACCTTCTTGCGGAACTGGAGCAGACATGCCTGCCCACGTTAAGGATAACGAGCGAAAGAGGGTGAGGCTGGTCTCTGGCCGTCGCGGTGGACGACTATATGCGGATGATAATAACAAATCGGTATGACTGTTCGGCAGCAGCAGCAAATACTAAGGTTTACATTACGTTATGCAAATCCCATATATGGAATCCAGCAGTGGTCAAGCCTCTTTTTATCGTCAACCATCATGGAGAAAATCAAAGAGGTCTGTTTTCTTTCGGTCATTTCTGGCTTCCCCGTTCGGCTCACGTTCTACTCCCAGAAATTGAACAATCTCCGTGTTGAAGCAGACAATGCCATCGCGCGTGCAGAGGAGTCAGAGGCCAAGAATAAGAAGCTAGAACAGGAGCTGCTCTCGAAAGAGCAGGAGGTCTCTTCGCTTACCAACAGGCTCAACATGACAGAACAGCGGCTGGAGGAATACGAGTCCAAGCTCGACGAGGCCAAGAAGCTAAACCTTGACAGCGTAGGGTCTCAAACAACGAACGAAGGGCTTATGCGCAAGATCCAGCTCCTGGAAGAGGAGCTCGATGCGGCGGAGAAGAACGTCAAAGAGACCGTTGACAAGTTGCGTTCGCTGTTATGGCCTGTCATCTTGCCGATTGGCACTGATCTCTCTTCCATCTCTCTGCAGGCTCAGACAGGTCGATGTCAAGGCCGAACATTTCGAACGCCAGCTACAAAGGGTAGAGCAGGAGCGTGATCAGTGGGAGAAGAAGTACGAGGTAGGAATGCAATTTTGCATGCATGCATGCTGTCAACCAACCGTTACTCTAGGATGCCCAAGAGAAATACAAGAAATCGCAAGCGGAACTGCAAGAGCTTGTGGTTACGATGGAGGGCCTTTAATTTGTATCTACGATATCCCCTGTTTCTCGGACCAATGCCCTTATCGTTCACAATCTTTCAGACGTTCGGGAATGCGATGTAACGATCTCTTATCTTAGTACATAAATCAAGCTCCTCATATATACTCAAGACTTGAATTTCAGCGAGATCGAATTGACGCAGTGTCGTTCGTCCGCTAGAGCGATTTGGTCAGTCTCGAACTCTTCTTAAAGGAAGTAGATACAGACTAGGAGTAGGGAACTTCTCTCCTTTGAATACGTGCCCTAGATGGCCTCCGCAGGCAGCACAGGTAATCTCGGTTCTAACCATCCCAAATGCGCGATCCTCGTGTCTGTTGACCGCTCCAGGGATAGCTGGGATGATTGATTATCGAATCTGATTAGTGGGAGTGATTGACTCACCGTCGAAAAAGGCCGGCCAGCCACACCCGCTCTGCTGGACATTGAAACAGAGTATTGTACGATATCAGGAGTGCCATACCTTGAACTTTGTATCGCTCTTGTACAGGGGAGTCCCACATCCGGCACATTCATAGACCCCTTGCTCGTAATGAGAATCGTACTCCCCGGTTCCAGCAGGCTCGGTGCCTTTGTGACGCAAAATCCTAAACTATAGAAACATGATCCCATATTATAAATTGACAGACAAGGTTTCAGGGCAAAAGTGCAGACCTGCTGGGGAGACAAGACTGCCCTCCATTCTTCTTCGGTCTTGTTCGCAGAGTTGGCCATGATGTTTCTTGTAAACTTGGGAAGAGTGGGAAATGTGGCAGGACAGAATTTGTACCGGAGTCCAAAGGTTGACAAAGCTGAATGTGACGAAAGCACGAGACGGTTTGTAACGCGTTTCAACATCATGATGGAACAGGAGAAAGTTATTTAAATACGGATACATTATAACGATACGTATTATAGTCCGTGCATCTGCTATGACAAGGGTGTGCGATCTATAGCTGAATTCCGAAAGCTCGATTTATCCTGCATCGAGTCTGGCAGAGGAGTGAGATTTTCAACGCCAAACGTAAACGAATAAAGACTTGCCATTGTTGGATTTGTATTCCATAATAGTTGACGGCGGAAGATGAAGAACTTTGCGAATGGTATCTCTGGTGATGGTGGTGGTGAATGGGTGAGGACGGCATCCAGCAGGACTTACACACCTTATTCTCTCTCGGACTTTTACATCGGCCTCGAACCGATTCCACAAAGTGATGATATCCTCACTCTGCCGAACACTTATCGTGCACCCACAGATCTCTGGAGGGTCGACGCCGCCCGAGTCGCTGCCGTCCTCTTCCCAGTTGCTGGCGACGGGCTCGGACGAGAGACGACATTCGTCAAACTGGTCACCGAGAACGGCAAGGACGAGGTCTTCCCAGATACGATCGGCCACGCCTTTTTTCAGGCGAATGATCCATTTTCCACCAGAAATATTGAGTGGGTCTTCCCACACAGGTCTGCGGATGGCGTTATGGAACAAGAGGTAGTCTGTCGTTGGTTGAAGAGCAGATGGGGGAGCAAGATGAGTCCAGAGGGACCAAAACGATTCCACCTGGGGAATATACATAATCAGTGAACCTAGTAGGACGAGAAAAAAAAAACCGTACAGAAGCAAAAGCAGATATCTTTTTTATGCCCTCTTCATAGCTAATGAGTTTATTGCCAGGGGTACGCTGCTGACGAAACCAAAAGACCCAGCTGGGAGAAGAATAAGAGCAAAGTTTTGATTTAGAGCCAGAGAACCACGAACATACGTGTGGCGCAGAGGATGGGGATGAAAAGCGGCGGGGTCGCTGACAGCAGTGAGCTTGGAGAGTCTTGGTTTCTGGGAACGACTTTGGCCGAAATAGCTGTTCGCCATAAAGATGGAATGCTTACGTAACCATGAAGCTTACCCTCAAACCCCAATGGCGTCTCTGGCCGCTCTCCTCCTTCCTCGGCGTGCTCGACCTCAAGACTGGTGTCACCATCGCCCTCTTATTCGCTGTATGCGCTCAAAAGTTCTTTCGTTCTTGCCGACGCTGACGATGTCCAGGTCTTTAACAAGGTCGCCGGTGTATACGGCCTCATTGCCCTTGCTACTGGCGCAAACGGCTCTTTTTCTCAATTCAGTCTCTACCTCTACTCTCTACTCGCTCTCGTCGCTCTCTTTTATGGTCTCAAGGCCGTTGGCGAGGTAAATCAACTCTACCCGCAACTTTTTAACAAAATTAACTCTACTCCATCAGGAAAACCCCAAAAACACACTCTATTTCGCCCACTTTTTCTTCGCAGACCATATATTCTCGACCGCATGGACCGTCTTCTTTGCCGTAGTTTGGTGGTTCCAGACTCCCCACGACGGCCAGAGGCAGGCAAACTCCCCAGCCCAAGCTCAAATTATCCAAGCTTCTCCTGGAAACCACCATCTGTCTGATGAAGAACTTGCCATAGCCGCAGGCCAGATTTGGAATCACGAAAAGGGTACTGCACTCGCTGTTATTATCATTTCATGGCTTGCAAAAGTGCGCTTCCTATTCTCTATACCCATCTCTCAGATCTTGACCTTTAAACCTAGATTTATCTTGCCATCCTCGTATACTCATATGCTACCCATCTCAGAAAAGGCTCTTACAGATCCCTCTTGCGACCACGAATACCCGGGAACATCAACGATCCTGCCTTGGGATACCCAGAAGAAGACGAAGATAATGAGGCAGAAGACTTTTATCGTCTTCCTCTTCGAACTCCCAACACTGCCAACACTGTATCCAGCTTTACAGATTTTATCAATCACGGTCCTCGCCAACAGTCAGCAAGCAAACTCTCTAAAAACAATGAAGAGGTGGACGAGGTTCTGTTCGACGATGACGAACTTTCTTATCGGTCCAGCTCTCGAGCTCATTCTAAAATGGGAACCGATGAGAGCAGTACAGACGATGAGCGCCGTGCTCTGAGATGAAAACTGTAATCTGTAGCTTTTTTTTCATCATACAATACAATAATTTCTACTAATTTATTCTCGGACAAAGCGCAGAAACAGCCAGAGGTGACAAAAGTCCAATAGATACTACAGGTATGAATAAGGTGCCAACAATGAAGCCTTAATGTGATACTCGCCCCCACCCCCCTCTCCTGAGGGAAAATGAAGCACGTCGGATTACTGTCTGTGGATGCGGACATCGCGCCTCAGCTTCTGCTGTCTCTCCGATTGTTTGTATGGTGGCTTAGAGTCGGCGGCCAACCGACAGCGTCGTAGTCTGAGAGATCCATGTGGACGCGCAGTCGCCAGCATGGAGACCACGGTCCTCGACAAAGGTCACGTCGACGTGCTCGCCGTCAGTATTCCCCTTGCGGACAGTCGGCGAGCAGACTCTTCGAAACAATGAAGAGGCGGTCGAGGACCCCATCGGCGACGACGAACCTTCTCCTCGGTGCGCTCATTCTATAATTTCACCGATGATGAACGCAGATACACAACCCTATGTAATCTGTAGCAACTTTTCCTTATACTTCTCACATATGATGCAATTCAATTTCATAAACCCCATTATTTTATGGATACAAAGCGAATGGTATAGATCTGTGAATGTACTCAAAAGATAAAACAAGGTAAAATCCCACCCAGCGGTACTGGGTACAAGTAGAACGAAAGAAAGACAGTACTGTACAAATATAGCAAGTGAGGTGATTTAATCAAAAAAATAATGCTTGTAGATATGTACCTCCGTCAAAGGGAAAGGAAGGGTATTAGAACTTTAGATCAACAACGGGCATTTTCGTCGAAGGCATTCTCATTCTAGAGCTGCTCGACGGAGAATTGCGATATGCCATACCAGTTCCAACCCGAGATTTTGGTTTCGCAGGATCACTCGCACTGTAGCCGGGCGAGGTTGGAGTCGGAGGCGAACTCAAGGTAGTGGGAGAAGTCGTAGGTCGCGATCCGACACCAGGAACAGGAACGGGCAGCTGTCCATTGACAGACATCGTCAATTGTTGACGAGGAAGTTGTAGTTGCTTCAGAGACCGTGTGGAAGCAGTGTGCATCGAAGTTAATGACTGTGTAGAAGAATTGTGCCTATCGAAAGGGAGAGGATGACTACTGTAAGAAGCGCTTGGTTTCTTCAGACTTGATTTCTTGATCGAGTTCGGACCGGAGGGTCGACGAATACTTCCAGTTTTTGGATTCGGCAGGGATGGTAAACCTTTATCCAAGTCCAAACGGGAGAGACCGAGATTAGATCGTGATGGGGTAGGCGTATCCAGTGGATCGCCGTCTCTGGGTGTCGCAGGAAATGGGATAGAAAGAGAGGATGAAGTCGAAGAAGGGGTGAGAGTGTAATCATCAGCCCGTACTGCAGCCTCGGAAACAGACGAGCGCATCGACGTTTCGGAAATAGAACGAGTAATCCTGTTTGGGGTTCTGTCACCACCTTTGAAAGATGTCCCAGAAGTCTTCACGATCAAATTAGAGGTGCTGTGCGTGGTGCTAGCTCTGTTCGTCCCTAACCAACTCGATGGAGGTATAGTAGTTTTACCTTGACTCTGCGTCGTGTTTATTTCCCCAAATTCGCCAATTTCATCCACTTCATCCAAGTCCATGTTAAGCGCTCGACTTGAATAGCTTCGCGATAATGGGCCAGAGCCGGAGGAAAATGTTGATGCTCTTGTACTGGAGGCCCGGGTTGAAGGACGAGAGACAGACGACATAGAAGCGCTAGTACGCAGATTTCCATAGGATTTGGAGCGTGCTCTCCCGCCATTCAATGAAGCTGAAGACGGTTGCTTTGTGAGATTGAGCGAGGAAATTCGGCGAGTCAAGGCTGAAGGTGCACCCTCATCCTCACTGTAAGGACACGATCAGCATCCAAACGAAGAGAATAAAAAGATTGCAACGCGCACCTGTCACTCCAACCCAACCCAGTAGTCAAACCGATACCACCCTTCAGTAGTCGTCCGTCCTTGTGTCGCTGCCGTCGGGAATTAGTATCCCTTGTGTCTTTGAAGAGTCCAGATTTGGTTTGAGTCGACGCTGAGAGAAAAACGGGTGTCAATGACATGAAATGTGCATAACGATGAAGACATCATGACTAGAAGGATGGCAGCAATGAGAGCACGAGGTGATCCAAGGGGGATCAATCACAAAGTGCTCTTGGGAAGATATTGACTCAATTAACAAGATGCAAAAGTGGCCAGAAAGTCCCTCGAACAATCAATAGACATAGGCACGAACGAGGGAATGAAGCAATGGCTGGACCTGAGAAATAAGTAGATATGTTTATCAAGTATGTGTGGCGGCACTTTATGTTTCATTTGCACTGAACATCAATCACTCGAGCGTTGAAACGCGAAAAGGGCAAAATATCAAGACAAGGCACGTACCATCTGAGATCATGCTCATCTTACTTCCGGGTCTCGAGTCGCCATTAATGGTATGTCCACCCGTAGCGAAGGATGCGAGAGAGTCGATAGAGGTTGATGAAGACAAAAGTTTCGAGTTCGGCGATAGCAGACCATGGCGGAGCATCAGATTCCTGAATGGCGGCGTTAGTTAACAGATTCAACAGTAAAACCGGACAGATGGTTGTGAAGAGGGCGTGGAGGAGTACATGCCAGACGCGAGTGATTACTTCCAAACAGATGAATAATAACTGTTAGTGTCCGCATGCGGCGATTACGGTGGCACCGAAACACCCCCATCAATAACCACTTTGACTTGATCAGGTTATATGCGTGAGCCGGTGGAGAAGTCATCTGTAGATCATGCTTCCGTGTGATATATAATTCACTTTCTTGGAATGATTGCGGTTCACTTTTCCGCCATGAGCCTCCCTCAAGGCTAGCACCCCTGGGAGCCTCGTTTTCATAGACCACCATTTTCAACCCCAAAATGCACATAGAGAAGGCAGTAGACGAAGAAAAAAAACTCACGGCAACGGTGTGTGCAAGTCCAGACTTGAATCACTTGCTTCACTGTCACTTTCGCCATCTCTCAAAGCACCGAATCCGAAACCGTCACCGTATGAATTTCGGTGGTCTTCGCCTTCCGATTCAGACCCACCGCCATCCAACTCGCGTTCCAACTTTAGCAAGCGAGCTTCCTTCTCGTCACTATGTGGCAGATGTCGCTGCGAGGTGCGACCTCTGCTCGCGCTAAACTCTTCCCATTCCTTTTCTATACTAGCGTGATCACTCGTTCTCCTGCGCATACTTGCTTTGCTGCTTGCTCGACTGGCCCCAGCTGAACTTCGCCCCTGGCTCCTTACACTACTCATACTACGCCTCGGACGAGGTGTCCTCTCTAGCAAGTTTTGAATATCAGGAGAAATTCTGCCGTCTCCGGAAGTCTGACTTTCGGTATCGGCTGTAGACACCGAAGAGATCAGAGATTCCTTCCTACGAGGTAAAGAATGACTGTTGGTTGGGAAGACCGCAGGAACGGGAGGTACCGGAGAATCAGCCGACTCGAAGGGCTGGGGAGATGCCGCCTGAGAACTCGAGCCCGAGTTGAGACGCTCCCGGTGACTTCGGCTCCTGCTGCGAGCGGATCGCAGCTCACGATGGAGGGATTTGTGGAGCTCGGTATCAACATCCTTGACTGAAGCTGACGGCAACGGTGGCATAGCAGACGGGAAAGGAAAAGAAGCGGAGGGGTAGATTGCAACGGAGACGAATTGGACAGTGTAGGAGAGATTAAAGAAGCTCTTAAGCTTACGCTGTCGAAATTATCAACCGATATTCTCGCCATTCTCCTCAAGCCGTTGCGTGACTCGGACGTTGGTGCGATGAACGAAGGGAGAGGTTGACTGGACAGTTGGGAGCTTCTCCTCACTGGCGTAGGTCTCGTCGTAGGAACATCCCATTCACTTTCCGCACCATCGTCAGGGGAAGGTAGGTCGTGCATGGAAATCTCAGCGAGAGATTCATTTGGATTGGAGCCACTGGCCGCACGCGGAGCGGCAGAAAAGGGAGAAGGGGGTGCTGACAGTTTTAAGGGTGAGGAACCAGTGGATGACGAAGCCTTCCACATCGCACTCGCTTGTTGAATGGCAAAAGGTGACAAGGGGGGTGGAGTAGGGAACTGGGTGGACAGTGCGGGAGGAATGACCAAATCATGTTCAGAGTCGGTTGGAGATGGGGGCAAAGAAGACACAGTGAAGCGCAACGAGGTAAGTAGAACGTCTTGGCCATCTTCCCCGTCTATACGCAAGCCGCCGTAGGCCTGATTTGTATCCTCCGAAATTTCAGCTGTGACCTGTACTGCTGGGGTCCTGACCGTTCTAGAAAGCCATCTTCGTTCTCTATTATCGTCTCTATGATTGTGAATAGAACCAGTGTAACCGGCCGCATTGCTTTTGGCGCTGGCGAAGCTGGCAACAGAGTCTGGCCTACCTGAGCTTGATGAGTAGTCAGAATGCCTGGAATTGCGTCTGGACTGGAGAATAAGAGCAGCCTCGTGCTCTGATATTCTTGAGCGACCTGGAACGGGGGGCAGAGGACCAGTGGGGGGTGAAGAGAGTGGGGGGTTGGCGGTGACAGAGAAGGTGGAAGCGTCAAGCGGGTGGGCGGCAGAGGTTGGACTGGGAGGCATGAAGGAGGGTGGAGTTGGAAAAGACTGCAGCAATGCAACTTTGGGGCCCATGGTCAGGTGCCTGTCTACAGGCTATGTTGAATAACTGGCGAGAAAAGCAGGAAAAACAGGAAAAACAGTCAGCGCATCAGACGAGGAAAAGAAACAGATCAAATTTTTTTTCTCACCCTCCCCTGATCGTCCAACTGCTAAAAAGTCACGGCGTCTCTGGTCGAGGGAAGAAGGTGAATTTCTGTTGCCATATCAAGCTGCATTCATATTCGACGCGAGCATATGTTACTTTACATTGATTGATAAATGAATTCATTATTATATCCACAGCTCCGAGCCAGCCTCATCTCACCCGAGCCAAAACACATATGTAGACATCACGGGGGTCGTTGCGCAAACGACTTTGGCCGCGAAGAGAACATTCAGAAAAACGATACGTGGAGAGACCTCATGCTTCAGTTGTTCGCTTGCTCTTGCTCGCTTCATCCTGTAAACGTCACCTTCATCCATTCAGTTCCCTGCCCTGACGACACGTTAATTTTGTTTCACCACTTGTCATTGCTCGTTTCCGTATGGAGTGGGAACCTTATGCCCTGTTCCTTGTACTTAGCAGCTTGAAGGTAGTCTTGTACCTTTTCTAAACCATCGAAAGCCGTGCTGAACGTATCCTTCAGCTCGCCCGCGATGAGATGACGACCGGTGGAGGGCTGAATTGTTGCTTGGCTTAACAAATTTCGAGTATTCGACAGATAGATCCTAGCAGCGTTTTCATCGGCGCCTCCCAAAATTATATATGCGGTGAAGGGGCAAAAAAAAATGCAGGGTAATGCCCATTTTAGCAAGTGCCAAAGCAAGGGTTATGAACCCTGAAGATCCTGACAGGGCCGGGAACTGGTTGCTGAAGCACCGATACTGCATTTACAAGCAGCACGGCCACTTGGGTACAATCAGTGACAAAGACCAATCACAAAGAGAACGTGAGAGGGATACTGGCACTACGACGGTCTTTCTAACCTGGAGCATCGGTCGTAGATCAGCGTCTTCGAGCTTTTGAATGGTCGAAGGCTGCAGGTGCAGGTGTTTGAACATTATCTGCCAGAGCCAGTAGATGATAGCGTCAGTGATTTCCAGCAATACTCGCACGTACTAATTAGAAAATTCAGAAAACACAAATTCCCGATTGTCAGTTCATCCCAGCAGCTCGACCACATTACGAAGTTGTCCTTCGTTTTGCAGAAGCTGAGGGGTTTCAACTTCATCCGCGAGGGGCTATATTCTCCGAAGGAACGGAGCCTCTTTGGAGGGTCAGGAAAATCTGTCTCACCATACTAGATTTCACCATGAGTGATTAAGGATCTGCCTACAGGCTTAAATTTTGGCCGGAAAGGATCTTCTCTGCTATGATAGTGAAACCGCTTGGTACTCCGGATACATGGAAGAGTTGAGAAACAGAACGCGAAAAAATGTGGCGGTCGTCACGTGAATTTCTTGGACGTTTGGACGGTCCGGACTCCGGTTTCGTTCTTTTCAGCCACTAGGTAAGACCAGTCGCTCCATTGACTAGAGACCCTCCCGGATTGTGATATCTGAAATGGTATCGTCCCACAAAGAGTGATACTCGAATGAGACCTGTCCCTGGCTATGATCACTATCGTATGTTCCTCGGCACAAAGGCTGATGTGATATCCAGCCTTTCACCTTCCTCATGCTGTCTGTAATCACTATCGTATGTTCCTCGGCACAAAGGCTGATGTGATATCCCAGCCTTTCACCTTCCTCATGCTGTCTGTAATCACATCACATTTGCGCTTCCTCCGCCACAATGTGAAATGTGAAGAGATATCAAGGGAGGTTCGGGACCCATCCACTTCACGAATTACCGAATACGGTAAGTGTGATATGTGAAATGACATCGAGGGAGTATCGATCTCCGTGTTGGAAGTGATATCTGTGAAAAGTAGGTGATAATGCCTCCCTGTAATCACCCATTTCCCTTTGACTTGTCCACAATCCTCGCCAAAGCCTCCCGAGTTCCTCTACCTTCACACTTTCCGTCCTCGTTTTTCTTTCACGTTGCGATCCTTGATTCAAAGCCTAGGGTGAATGTGAAGAGAGGTGAAAGTTGAGAAGAAAGAAACTGGGAAAGGTAGCGAACATGGTCAGATATAAAATCAAGGAGGGATGGGTATGAGTTCTTCAGCAAGCACGCATCCTCAAGACGCGACATCTCTCCCTCTACAACGCGATCCATCTGTCATGTCCTACAGCAATCCTCTTCATCCTCCTGTGCACGCCTCGAAACAATCAGTTTATAGCTCTCTTTCTACCTCGGGTGCTACTTCTTCTTCTTCTGCCTCGTCAAATTCTCGACGTCGACGCGTTCCCTTCATCTCTTCTTCGAAATTTCCCTCTTCTAGTCAGCCACTGCATTTTCCCATCACCTTTGACTATCAGGGATATCCCGGGGCTGGGATCCCGATGCGTGAAATATACGCAAGAGGCGAGCTTGCACTGGCTCAGATGATGGATAGAGGTTCGGAGCGTCTAGCAACCTTTGCACAAAGCGGACTGAGGCGAATCAACCTCGCTATCCTGGTAAGTAGCTGACTTGGGATATTATGGAACCAGCAAAGTTGACTGTTATAATGTAGTGGCCTGGATACGAACACCTTGGATACTGTATCCCCATCGACGTAATCTTGTCCTCTGGACATATATCAAGAGTGCAGCTGGCGACTGTAATCACAGCCGCATTTGTTAAATATTTAGAGGTGAGTATCAGTATTCTCTGAAGAGCGAGGTCTGACTCCCTTTGGTAGCGAGCTCGAACTGAAGCTCCCACGACACCAGAATGGCGACTGGATTCCAAAGGAATTCAGTTCAGTCAACTATCATTATTATCTATAAACCATGTATCGAGCGATGTATGGAGAGCTGAAATTGCTGTTGATTTCTGATAATCAGAATTACCAAGTGGAAAGTATCTTATTCGTACCATAATTAATTCCTACACTATTGTGCAGTACTAGTATTCATAGCATATTATTTTCCTTCTTCTATGGGGCGTAAAGGCACGCGAGATGCCGGCGGCAATTTTTTTCTCAGATCGTTGACCGCCATCATGTCTACCTCGAGATTCGAGCCGTCGACGATTAAAAACAAAATAAAACGCGAGGAAATAGCCAACAAGAACAAAAAGTCGAAGAACCAAGCAAAATTGAAGCGACGACTTGCCCAAGCCAAGTTGGAAGCTGAGGACCCCGCAGCAAAGAAAGTGAGTGAAGACTTGATGGTCCCGACCTTTCCATTGGGCTTATATCGTGTTATTTCAAGAAACGTATTGCCGCAAATGTTCCAAAGACGTTGGATAATATGCGAGAATTCGATCCCTCACTACTGACTGCCGATCCATCGTCTTCGTCTGCCACTGGAGCTGGCGATACCGGCGATAGTTACGACGAAACTGCACAGGATATTGCCTCTGATCCTTTTGCGTCGTATTTTACCTCTGAAGAAGATCCTAATATACCACCGAAAGTCCTGATTACTACTTCACCGAAAGCATCGAAATCGACATACGAATTCTGCGATGAACTGGTTGGAGTTTTTCCTGGCTCCGAGTTTATTCGCAGGAAGAAAGGAAAGGGCTTTGAGGTCGGGAGAATAGCTGGGTGGGCTGCGGGGAGAGGTTACAAACATATGGTTGTCGTGAACGAGGATATGAAGAAACCCAGTGAGCTTTTTTGTAGATTTTTCAGTCTGTTCTTTTTCGAACTCTGATTCTACAGATGCCATCACATTCATACATTTACCCAATGGTCCTACGGCTTACTTCAAGCTAACCTCGATAGAGCTGACAAAACAAATCTATGTGAGCTTTTTCTTTCGATTAATAACAATCCTATCTCGTCCCAATAATGCGATTTCAGGGCCATGCACGAGCTACTCCGCACAACCCCGAACTGGTCCTCAATAACTTTGTGACCAGACTAGGACATACCGTTGGCCGTATGTTTCAAACTCTGTTTCCGCCACTGCCAGAGTTTCAAGGTCGACAAGTGGTGACCCTTCATAATCAGAGAGATTTCCTCTTCTTCCGAAGGCATAGGTATGTATCATTGACTCAAGATTTTTTTGAGATTCGATACTAAGGGGAAAAAAATAATTTAGGTACGCTTTCAGAACAACCGAGAAAGTCGCTTTGCAAGAGATTGGTCCACGGTTCACATTGAAGCTACGCTCTCTACGGAAGGGCATTCCTGCCGTTTTTAATTTGGCGGAGAACCCGAAAGGGCTGGAATTTGATATAGAGCCCGAAGATGCCAAGACAGCCGAAGAAAATTCCTCCGAAGCCCCAACTACAGTTGTCCCACCAAAACAGGATGAGTATTTGTGGAAGTGGAAGGTATGTGTTATTGAAGACGTCCGCCAAACGCGTTGACCTGACACTTTTCTTTTTTGAAGCCTGAGCTTGAGACGACGAGACGTACATTCTTCCTGTAAAAACTGTGTATATGAACAGAGGTTCCCTGACAATTAGTTAGCATCATCGCGGAAGATATAACATCCATATTGCATACTTGATCTCAAAAATTACAAGTCGGGGTTGAGGTCTAGATCGAGGTCAAAGAATTGGGTAGGACCCGAAGCACGCAAGTCATGTCGGTATGGATTGACTCCAGGCTCGAGATTTTGAGTGGGGGAAACTGTCGGAGCTATAGAGACAATTATTCAAACGGCAGTTGATTTGCAGAGCAGAGACGGACCTTTGCCAACCGTATGAGTTTCGCCCAAGGGGCCAAGCGGTGCTTCGGCGTTGAGATGACCTCTTCGCATCTTTTCCTCGTTGGGAAACGGAGGAAAGAATAGAGGTGGGGGAGGCTGGCCGGGTAAGCTGAGATCGGGCATATTGGGAGGCGCGGAGGTGAAGGCGCTGAGACTCTGAGCGTATGCCAAAAGATCAGAGTAGGGTAGGGATGCTGAATGTCATATTTGAGCTGAGAAAAGCCATCAGAGTCGAGTATATTACCCTTCCTCGTCTGTTCTATACTGTCCAGCCTTTCGTCTGCTTCCTCAATCATCGTCTCCAGTTCCCTCTTTTCCATCTCCAGTTCGATACATATCTGTCTCCAACGTGTATCTAGTTCCAAAATTTCGGACTTGAGTCGCTCTATCTTCCGTTGCTTTATCTGGTGTTTGTATGAGAGATTTACAGCGTCTGCGAGAGCCTTGTCGCACTCTATAAACGCTTCTAATCTGGGCGCAGGAGGTTTTGCTTGAGCTGGAGACAGTGAGAAAAAAAGTGTTTGGGCTAGATTCTCCATTTGATTGAGGGGGTCAAGCAACATGGACGACATAGAAGAAGCCCGATCATGGCTGCTGCTGGAATTTGTAGTGACGGTCGGGGTTGAAGTCATCCTTGCGGCAAATTTATCCGGCATTCCATTTTCTTGCCTTCTCTACCATGTCCGCTGAGCGACTGGTCCGCACCTGGATAACTTCACAAAGGGCAGAAGAGGTCACAGAGATTGTATCAGGCATGCTCAGTCGTCTCTCATCACCTTCCCTTATCATAAATACAAACAGAAATTTCCAACGGCTCAATCGCTCTCCTCGATGTCGTCAAAGCCCTTGGAGAGTATCTGACCGCCGAAGAAGACTCTCTGCGAACAAACGGTCGAGATTCACCTGTATATGTCACCGGGAACGCCATTGATCTCTCGATCTTTTAGGCGTAGAGCTTCTATCTGCCGTTCTCAGTCGCTGTCCAGCAGACAAGTTAAATCGTCAGGCGGGTACGATCGTAGCTAAAATTATTCGAGCATTCCATCTCAGAAATATCTAGCCAAAGTCTTAACGACCTTTTATTGCAGCAAAATGGAAGACACAGAGACAGTTGTCCCAGCACTTAAAGGGTTGGCGTCTTTGACAAAACTACCCTCTTCCACCTCAGAAGACGTACCGAACATATTAGACGCGTAAGTTGGTAAGACCAGGACGTTATCCCAAAACAAATGCTCATTTTAAGCAACGATTACCGCTTACAGTATCTTCGAGCATGTCAAAATGAAAGGCCTAGTCCAATCTGTTCGGTTCCAAGTATTTACCATCATCGACACGCTCTTGGCTCGTCATAGAGACGGTACGTAAACTTTTATATTCACCAAGGCATTCACCAATTTTACGCCACAAAAGCTTTCAAAACCATAAACGACAGCTTTCTTGGCCGGTATATAGCTCTGGTAGAGGGTGAAAAGGATCCCCGAAATCTACTCCTTGCTTTTGCTATCGCCCGCGTGCTTCTTATAGAGTTTGATATCACCAATTTCTTCGAGGTAAGAATGTCAACTTTCTCAGAGTCAAGTCAGAATCTCAGCTATTTCAGTCTTTGTTCAATATCACGTTTTGCTACTTTCCTATAACATTCCGACCCCCTCCAAATGATCCCTATGGTATCAGTACGGATGACCTACGGCAAGCCCTTCGTGGATGTTTGAATGCTACCCCTTCTTTTGGCCCTTTGGCGATTCCTGTCTTTCTGGAGAAACTCGCCGCCGGATCACCCACGACCAAGGTTAGGCCGGGAATACTCTCGCTACATAGTCACATACTTATACTGACTCTTCCGAAGCGAGATACCCTTCAGAGTATGTCGTTATGTTTTCCCGTTTATGGATCGGCCTTAGCTCGCAGTCATGCTCGACAATTATGGAATGCTCTCAAATTGGAGGTATGTAGCTCGATTTTGTTTAAAACTGCTTTCATCAAAGTTCTTGGTAGATTTTTCAACCCACGGATCCTATCACTGAGGAGTTTGCCCTTAAAACTACTCAAAGTCTCATCAAAACTATCTACGCCGAACAATCACCAGAATTTGGTAATGGTGATATTGAAGGGCTCGCTCGAGATGCCTGCGAAGAGTGCATCTCGATTCTTAGGGAGCCCGAGAAAAGTCAGGCAAAACCAGCGATTAAAGTCTTGTGTGCATTCATGTCTACGACGCGTGGGTTGATTTCGAATCCTTTCGTTCTCTCTCTCATTTAGTCTCTCTGCAGCCTCAGTGGCGCGGTATACTGTGGCTCAAACCGTGCCCTACCTGGTCAAACTTTACACGAAAACTGACAACATTGCTTCCCGTCCATCGATTTTACTCCTACTTTCCGAACTCATAGCAGCTTCGAGGGATTCTATGAAAAATCTACATATTTCAGACGCTTCCGAGAAGCCTCTGGGTCCGTTCAAGGACGAGATCCTGGGAATATTGACTTCTGCGTTGAAAACCCCTCCATCACGAGATCCTGCTCTTGCGTGTTTGTTAGGTTTTGTGTCTACGGGAGGTTTGCTTACAGATGAAGAGTTAGCTTTCATCGTTCATGGAGTAGATGATATACTGTCCGAAGAATCAGAAGAGGGGGAGGAAGCAAGGTGGATTGACCCCCGCTTTCTGAGATTAATATCTGACTGTTTTTGCTTCTAGTGCCCCTGCCCTTAAACTACTGGTAACAATCTCACTCACAGCTTCGCATCATGTCAAAGAGCAAACGCTTCCTTTACTCTTTGGTATGCTATCGGACAATGCTCCGCCTCGGGACGCTGCCATAGAACGAGCTAAAGCATGGCGGATTCTTTCCGCACTGAACACGTTGTGCAGGCGACCTGATCTATTCGAAACGCTGGTAATTAGTCTTAATACAAAGTTGGACTTACTCTGTATGCCCTCGGATACGCCAGCTCCCGAAGAACTCGAGCCTAGGGCAGCATATGCCCATTCGATTCTTACCACGCTACATCAGACAATTTTGGCCAAAGTGGATGATGGGCACGTAGATGTCGCGAAATACATTGAAAGCTTGGTACCCCGGCTTTTCAATCTATTCATCTACTCTGCGCTAGACCCTGATAAAAACATGATCGCTTCGGACCCAAGGCTGATAACGGAGGCTGGTAATATCATCGGAGCAATAACGCAGACTGTGTCGGCTCAGTAAGTTATCTTGTGTGTGTTGCATTAAGGTTTAGACTTATGGCCGCGCAGACGGCAACAAAAATTTGTACAGACACTTTTCAATGCCTACCTAGACGGAAACTACAAGGATATTGCAGATGGACCGCAAAAAATACCTCTTTCCACTGTATTCGCCCCATTGAATGTGAGCCCAGAGGTCTGCTGCTTCCCATTCTTCCTTTAACTTGATATAGCCTGCAGCACCGAAGAAGCAACGAAACCTAGTTATTCTGATGGCTTCTGCAGTGCTACCTTTGCACAAGGAGGTTCGTTATTGATTTCTCCGAGCGGATTTCCGACAAACGATCTTGGTAGATTCGGATACCGGTTCCAGACTTGAGCGGCTTCTTTAAAAGCCTTGTAAGCTGGGGTCTGGCTGATGCTGGCACTGACCTTCAGCAAGAATCTGCTTGGAAGATGCTATGCGCCATTGTTAATAAACGATCGGCAGGTCGGTCATGCTGTCCATAATTGGTCAAATTTGCATTAACTCTACGCTAGACGCGTCCACATTCATCAAGTTCATGTTGGAAGATTTTGGACCTCAGAGCATAGCGAATCGGTCCTGTCCACCGGAAAAGCGTAATCCTGCAATACGGGTGTGGATTTGGGTGAGCGATGTCTAAAATCTCGAGGCACCTTCAGCTCGAGGTCTGATGAGCTAGAATAGGTTTCAAAGGCTTTGCTTGTCTGTAACCACACAGACGGTTCTCAGTTTACTGAGCTTTTATTTCAAGTTTTCGACGACGAAGCTATAAAGTGGAGCGCAGCCACATCATTCGGAGAAATCGTCCGTACGGATATGGTTCTAACGAAACATAATTATGCGTCAATCAAGGTATGCTGCTGTTCTTTCTCATCGCCGCGATCGTTTATTTAGTACTAGATGTTATATGCGCAACGCTTTCTTCGCCAGATTTTGCCTCGTATGATCACCGGTGCACATGATTCTACTGGTAAGCCGTTGCGCAGCCCAATGGGATAGACTATCTTCTAATACCACGGCTCATAGACCCTGAGAGCCAAATTTCTCACTTGATAGCATTGACGTCGTTGATCAGTTCTGTCCCAAAGGCGCTTTATATTCACGACATGCCTAAGGTAAGCTAGCAAGCCCTTCCTCTTGTTGTTTGTTGTTTACTCACTATTCATTCCAGTTGATTCCGCTTCTTGTGCGAGGATTAGATCTTCCAGACCATAACATACGATATCAAGTCATCAATACCTTCCTTTCCGTTGCGGAAGGAGATTCGGCGGACATCGTATCTGAACATGCACCTACTCTCATTCAGACAATGTTAAGGAATAGTACCGCAGCAAACATGTCTTCCGCTGTAAGCCCTAGTATCTTGACTTCTTCCGTGGCTAACTCTTTCGACGCTCATAGCGAGTCCGCATATCTGCTTTGAAATATCTGGGAGTTCTACCAACAATTGTTCGATATGACATTCTGCATCCTCACAAGGCAACGGTGATCAGGCAGCTCGCTGTATCCCTCGACGATCCAAAGAGAACTGTTCGTAAAGAAGCCGTCGCAGCTAGAACAACATGGTTAATTCTTTCTGGCTTCATTTCCACTGTTTGCCCAGTCTGACTCGCGTACGCAGGTTCAAATCCAGTGGATAGAAGAATTACTATTTTCAGTATGTCTAACGAGAAAGCAAATTGATAAAGATGTCAACAAAAATGATATAAAAGAAAAAGTTTATCCAAGCCTTGTGAATATAGAACTTTACTCCTTCCAGATAGTAGTGTACTTGAGATCTGGCATCGACTGTTCATCCTGAAGCCATGATAGCACTGGTCTTCATTCCAGCATCAACCAGAGCAAGTTCGAATGCCTGTAGATGCTCCTGCACGACCCGCCTTCCGTCGACTCGCTTCTGTCGACCAGCTGGAGAAGAATGGCGCATTGGAGAGATATCTCCATCCGGGGTATCACTTCCATCTAGAAGGCCAGCTTCCCACCTGTCAATCTTGATCCTACTCCGTTCTGCGCTGTCCCAGTCCGTACGCCACGTTCCAAGTTTATTTTTCAAAGCCCGAATCTTCCGCCCCGCCTCGGTGGTGGCAACTCCGTTCACCTGAGCCTGCTCAGATATGGTGGTAAGAGACGAAACTAGAGATCTTGTGAATGAACGGAGGTGAGTTAATTGGGGTATGGTATTAGCAGGTGTGGGCGGTCCTAAAAGAGGCGGGGGAGGGGGAAATGTGTCTTTAACTGGAGTCAATTCTGCGTCGTAATCATCATCATCATCGTCGTCGTCTAACCGATGGGGGTCTACATCCCACTCCCGGGACTGAGATGTGTCTTCCTCGACATTGTGCAGGGGTTGCGGAGAAGATTTTTCGTTTTCTGCCAAATCTTTCATCGACGTAAGCTCCTCCAACTGGCCAAGAACATCCTCTCCCCCGACTTGACCAGCGATTCTCCTGAATTCCCGCTCGTACTCTAGGAGCTCTCGGACCTGGCCTTCTCTATCCCTAGTTGTTTCATCTAACCGTCGAATGACATCGTAGGCGAGTTTTTCTAAAGTTGGTTGCTGATGTATTGTGTTGGCAGAGCCCGGCTCATTATCGAGATGCCTCAAATGCGCGAGAAATTTGTCTGTAGACTCCAAATCCTGAGCGAGTACTTCCATCGCGTCCTGTTCCATTTTCTTAGGTCTTTTCTGCTGCTGCCTCATTGCAGAGGGACTGCCGAAGACGGGGTCAAAATGAACCTGTTCCAGAAAGCTGCTAGAAGGGCGATGTTCTTGGGTATCGTGAATAGGTGATTCTAAGTCATCCTGATGATTCAGTTCGTCTGCAAAAGACGGATGCCTGTCACCGCTGGGGACGAGGTTTTCATTATCGCGTGGAGAATGAACATCGTCATCTATGCCTTCTGCGCCTTCGTCGTATTCTATTCCGAATTCCTCGGCCAACAACCTGGACCCAGCACTGGGCTCAGGCATAAGAGCGGCTGCCAATTCATGAGCGAGAGAAAAGCGACTGTTGCCAGCATCCTGATGATCCATAGATTGAGCTAGACTAGAAGAAGGGCGCAAAGAAGCTGCAGATCGCCGAGAATGAAGGCTCTGTCGCGATGGTGACCGGCGCGGACTAGCAGAGGAGGAAGCGGAAAGGAATTGTGAGCTCGATGAGCTGAAAACGTCCGAGTTATCGTAGGCCATGGAGGGTAAGGATAAGGTTGGAGGGTGACAAAGGGGTCTGTTTGTTTATTTGTCACAACCATGTCCAGTCTTATTCGAAGGATTTTCAGAGTATGTTACCGTCATTCAATATCCAAGCTCGCACCACTAACCAAGTCGCGCGTAGGCCTACTTTCCTCAATCTGTGCCCAAATTCGAGCACACCGCCGACTCCAAGCCCATAAAGTTTGGAATTCTCGGAGCGGCTAACATTGCACCCCTTGCCCTCATTACTCCCGCCAAGACGCACCCTGAAGTTGTCATCTATGCTGTTGCTGCCAGAGATCTCAAAAGAGCTGAAGCATACGCCAAGATGTATGGTATTCACAAAGTATACGGTGGAAGCACGAGCTATCAAGGTAGGTATACTGCTTTTTTCCCAGCAATGTCCTCTCAGTCAAGATGGCACAGAACTTCTTGATGACCCCGAGATTGAGGCTGTCTACAACCCAGTGCGATTCGCGCCGTTGTTCGTTAGAGGACAGCGCGCTGAAATATATGATTGTAGCTCCCGAATGGTCTCCACTTCGAATGGACCATGAAAGCCCTTCAGGCCGGCAAACATGTCCTGTGCGAGAAACCCATTGCTTCGGCCGAGGAAACAAGGCAGATGTTTGACCTGGCGGATAAGAAGGGGTTAGTCTTGCTCGAGGCAGTCCATTACCGGTGAGTAGTGTGGAAAAGATTGCCATTGCCGACATTTCATAGCATCCAGGTTCCATCCAGCGATTCAACGTGTCAAGGCCATTTTGGATAGCGGCGAATTAGGCAAAATCAAAAGTATCGACGCCAAGATGGGCTTCCTCGCTGGGTTCGTCAAGGACAACGATATCAGGTTCAACTTTGATCTAGCAGGAGGCTCGACCATGGATCTCGGTTGTAAGTTCATATCATATCAAAATTATACGGGTGTTACGCTTAATGTAATATTTCACAAAGGCTACACACTCAACTGCATTCGCTACCTATCTTCTTCCAATCCAACATCTGTCATCTCGGCTACGGCCTTGCCCCTCAAATCGGCCAACATTCAAGAGACCAAGATTGACCGAGCCATGACTGCCACTCTTGCTCTCCCAGATGATGTTGTGGCCACCCTCGATACCGATCTAGCTATCCCATGGACACTCATACCTCCCGCCAAATCAATTAGAATCTGGGTCGAGGTCAAGTGCGAAGGCGGTGACCTGACATTGGTCAATTTTGTCCTGCCGACTTTCTGGCATTCGATTAAAGTCTCAACCAAGGCTGGAAGCACCATCACAACTCGTACCGAGAAAGTATACAAGTTTGCGGACGTCCATCTTGAAAATGGGCCTGGTGACTCAAACACACTGGATTTGGGCAGCGATTGGTGGTTGACCTACCGATATCAGCTTGAGGCGTTCGTTGATAAGCTCAAGGGTCGTTCTCCCCAAACTTGGATCACGAGAGAGGATTCGATAGCTAATATGGAGTGGGTTGAAAAGATATATGAAAAGGTTTGTCGTCGATTTGTCTCGGGCTTTCTTAGTTTTCAATGTTCTAGCCAGGCAGGTATAGGTGCTCGACCGGTTTCCCAGTATATGGCAGAAACCCACTGAGCTGAGGTCTGTTGTTTTTCTATCGCTTGTTTTGGGACCATCTTTATCAAATATATATGTATACTGTATGGAAATCGATCTTTGATACATGGAGCGCTGGTTTACGATTCACGATTTTATTGTCTTACAGCGAGGACCAATCAATATTTAACTGTTTCCCGTCCGAATGGGCAAATGAACAATATCAGCGTGTATGTTATCCGATGATTACTCCCTATCTATTCTCCAACGATGCTTGAACCACTCCCTGCAGTGATGGCATAATCATTTGAGGTCGCCCCGCTGGCACCACTGGTATTGCTTCCGCTCCGTTTGAATTTATTCTTCCTCCAGTGCACTAGACGAGGGTATTTCGACTGCGGGGGTATTGGCGGCGAACGGAGGGCAGGATTACTGAAACGATAAAAGAACTGGTTAGAAACCTCAAATATTCTATGGGGAAGTGATATACTGCTCACTTTGCCACCAATGTAGGCCCTGTTGCGAGGCTAGCAAAATTACTGGGGAAAAGCGGATTTCCGGGTGAGCGATCCCCAACAGGATCATAGCCTCCCCCTTCCGAATCATAACCACTGCTATTTATCCCCCCTCCGATGCTAGAAGAATGATCACTAGCGTATCCCTGAGCTGTGTGACCAGCTGAACCGATGGATGCTATTGAACTTGAAGATCCGGTCCTCGTCAATCCACCTCCAACGCTCTGACTTCTATACAAGCTAGCACCACTTCCCCAACTCCATCGGTTAGGGTCTGTGCCCCGAGTATGAGACGAGGAGCTGGCTCGACTGAGTGAACTAGTCAGTGATTGTGATTGACTATGGGGCATTTGAGAGAGCGGGCGGTATGAGAATGTAGGTGAGGTCACATTGCTGCTAGTGCTGTCCATGGGATAAGATGGGAGAGAGATGCGCAATCCGTGTATTCGAGCGGGATCAATGGCAGATTCTGTAAAGGCTTGGTCGTCCTTTTCTGCTTGTACCTGATCTTTCGTCTTCTTCTCGCCTTCTTTCTCCTCATCCTCTTCTTCTTCGGCTCCTTCCATTATATCACCGAGAGTATTCGTGCTGATCAAGCTAGACGCGTCGGCCAAGGAGGTCGGAAGGCTGAGCGGAGGGGGATTCAAACCCGGAGAAGCTATAGAATTCTGGCTTTGAGACAGAATAGGTTCGATTAACACCCCAGTCTCTGGATTAGGACCAATGGTAGAAGTGATCGCGATCAAGGATGAATGAGGGGTTGACGAACCAAGGGAAAATGAGTCCAGTGAAGAGCGCGAGTCAGATTTACCATGCTGTCCAGCATGAGGAATCTGGACGCCTTCAGCTACTTGCTGATCATCCTTGAAAGGTGACCTAGACAGCCTCTTAACGGGCGTAGAGCTGATAGTCGTTTCGCCAGAGCGCAAATCTGGCAGCGTTGTCGGGGCCTCTTTTGCGGGATCGCTCGCCGTTGGGGGCATCGCAACCGTCGACGACGGATTACTATTGCGTTCAATAACAGGGCTTTCTACGACAGAATCCCACCCTTCCCAGTAACCTCTGGCTTTCATCCCGGCATCTTCCATATCATCGCTCTTGGGGGTTCTTAGCGAGCCAGAAGTTTGCATATCTCTTTCCGAGTCGGATTCAGAATCTGATGATTCAAACACATCGGCGTTCATCTCCATATGAAAGTCGAAATTCATATCCAGCTCGGGAGGGACACCGAGTGCGCCCTTGACCCGCTCCCAGATGAGCTCTGAGTGGGATATGACACACTTTCGAACTTTCATGGCCCAAATCGCATCCGGTTCATCTTCGCGCAGAGAGAAAGTAAGGTATAAGATGAGATGATCGTACGACCACGATGTTGGGTCATTTGGGACTGACATGGTTGTAGCTGGCAAGAGATTTCCGGAAGAGGACGCCGGAGGAGGTGTGCTGATATCTGGATTAGCTGTAACCAGATGAGCTTCTCCTAAGTCCTTAGGAAATGTCTGTTTTAAGAGAGCGAACAGTTTCCGTGTTGGGGTAGACTCTATCAGGGCTTTGACCTCCTCTGCACGATTAACAAACGGAAGGTAAACTGATGGATGTAGTGGAGTGAATGTGGCCGGATTAGAGCCAGTGTTGGTTGAACTGGTCGATGACAAAGCAAATGATGAACGGGGAGATCCTCGATGAATTGACGGAGAAGAGTTTGGCTGAGCGTAGGTGGAAGTGGCCTGGTGGGCTATGTCATAGAGCTGTTCGGGAGTAAGCTTGGGTTTTGGAGCTGCATAACCTGACGTTGTACTCCGACTGCCTCCCGGTGATGCAGGCCTTAGTCTGGATGGGGAGGGCGGAGTAGAAGATGGTGAGGGCGTTCTCCCAGATGTCCGATCCGGCTGATTAGTTCTCGGCCCAAAGGTGGAAAAGGCAAAGCTCATGCGAGGGCTGCTCCCTGGCCCTCCGTCCGTGCGTCCTCGAGCTCCCTCATTGCTCCCAATTCGACGGTGAGCACGCCGGGCTCCTGGAAGGGGAGGGTCCTTGAGCGAAATGGTATTCCCGTGGCTGGCATTTACAAATGCATTGTGTGTTACATCGCTGAGATTTGGATTGGGTACGACTTTGACAATGGTCAATGTGCTGGTAGACAGTCGGTTGGGATTCTGATTAATTCCACCGTGTTTCGCAAATGGATCTGGAGCAGACACTGATCCTCGGCGTGAAGAGAGACGTCGACGGGGAGTGGTAGGCGATGAGGGCGACGACATGGTTTTGCGAAGGAGTCCAGGTTACAAGTGACCTGTAAAAGTTTTGGCAGGCCCACCGCCCTATTACCATCGTCAGGCTGGCATACAGCTTCATAGAATTCGTCATTTGGCCAGCTGTACGTACGTACGTAAAATCAGTGTTCCGTACTCTCCCGCAGCACATACAAATGTTCTTAAATCTTGGACAATGTTGCCGAGAATGTTCACAGCACAGGTAAAGATGAGAAGGGCCGATAAAATGGCCATGTGGAATCACGTGACACAGGCGAAAATTATCTTCAAGTTTACGAAGCCATACGCTGAAATCAGATTCGTAGCAAGTCAGAGCTCAAACGAACTCTTTTGATTAATCAAACCATTTAGTAACCTCCGCCCAGAGGGCCAACGATTTGCCGCTTCCTCATTCTACTTAGGTGCGTCCATGAATGGCATTGAACATGCATACATACTCATTACGGAGGAATTTTAGAATTTCCTTCCTCATTCTCCGCCAAAACTTGAATTAAATTCGACGTCGACATTCTTAGAGGCAACACCGAGGGAACAATAGGGCGGAGGATTATTTGGGGCAAGTTTGAAAGGCAGATCCAGTCTCCGATAATCGCTCGCAACAGGGAATGACCGAAATCCGAAAAATATGCGAAGTTCTTCGGAGGCGGGAGGGGTACAAAAGCCTGCGATGCTGCTGGCGATCCCAACTACTCGACCATGAGATTGTTTGTGCTCCTTAGCATCACCGCCACTTTTACCGCTGTGAAAGGGTACATACAGCTCCCCTCTGGAGCTGCTTCGTTCACTCAATACTCTGGATGCGGATCCCCCGGTGAGTCTCCAAATCCACATCCATCGACTTGTGCACTAACGGTATATACAGCTTGTGGAGTTACGGCCAGTGGCGCAACAGCTGCAATGAATCAACTCGCCTTTGGCTCGGCGCCAGGACTTGGAGCAGGAGACGCGTGTGGACGATGCTTCACTCTCACTGGGGCAGCTGATCCATATTCTCCCTCCTATACGGGCCCTTTCAAGTCAATCGTTGTGAAGGTTTGTCGATGAAGTGTAATGCCCTCCGAGGATGATGAGTACTAAGACGAATTCTTTACCGTTTTTACCGCTTTTGACTAGGTGACAGACTTGTGTCCTGCTGCAGGAAATCAGGTAACTTTTATCTGGAGCTGCTGACTTGAGGGCTAAAAACCTACCGCCTGCGTAGCAATGGTGTGGACAAACTTCCTCGAATCCAAAGAATGCCTTCGGCACTGAATTCCAGTATGTACTCTTTACAGAAAATCTTGGGTTTGGCATGCACTTACGACCACCATCAGTTTTGATATTTGCCAAGATACTGGCGGCGCTTCTTCGTGAGTTTGTATAGAATCAATTTTCGTATTGTCTAAGAGCTCCTACCAGTTTCTTCCCTGCTGGACATACCGCTCTGACTGGTTCGTTCACCGAAGTCAGTTGCAGCCAGTGGCCAGGCTCTGATGGAGGTGCCCTGTGGAACGGCGCATGCATCAAGGGCGAGTCTGCGCCCTTGTGGCCAGGAGTTGGTTGTGGAAACCAGGGTAAGTGTATCCAACGTGCTGTACAATCACTAGCTCTGAATGAGCGAGACAGGTACTTCGGTCTAAGGTGGGCACGGACCACAGCCGCCATAGTTTCTAAGGCATATACAGGATCACTTCTTGTATGTGTTTCGAGAAAAATAAAACGGCTGCGACTGTGGTGTGGGCGCTTTCCTGTTGCCTTTTTTTCTGCACGTCCATAATCGCTCCTTTCAACCATCAACAGCCTCTCTTTAGCCCGCGCTCACTTGGCTTATAGCTTTGGCTCACGGTCACGTGCATATTTACGCGATCGTGCGACGTGTTCCAAAGTTCAACCGCGCCACTTCACGCGTGAAAATGCCTCATTATACATTCTAAGAAGCCATTACTGACCGCAATTTCAGAATAATAATGATCATTTGAACGCCCTTAAGTATTTATTCCGGAGTCGACTCAGCTTCAAATTTTCGGAGAGTAACGCCGAATCGTATAAGAGCCTTGTTAGAGAATTTCAAATTCTTGGCAAAGATGAAGCTTGTACCGCTCGGTATCTCTATCCCTGATATTGATCGTTTGGATGCTCCCACTGGATTCTAGATATGGATTGCCTGGTTATCTATATCTATCAATGTGTATACCAACGTGGGTGCAATGATAGCTGCAATTAACCAACTTGTCTTTGTCCCAGTACCAGTACCAGGGCACAGGAGCCTCTGTGGATAATACTGTCATAGTCACCAGGGCAGCTGACCCATGTAAAAGTTCGTCAATCAACTAATTAATCACATTTGATCTGCTGTTCCGAGGCTGATGAGCACTAAATGCGAGCTTTTACCGCTCGTTATGTAGTAGGTGCGCAGGAAATGCGATGAGTAGCTCTCATCTTCAACTGCGTAGGCCTCAAAGCAGTTTCGGTGTTGAGTTCTAGTAAGCATAGTATCCAACACGTAGTATTTTATAAGTACGATCTTCGCTAATATGGCATCTAGAATCAAGTTATCTGAAAATTTTGTCGGATACTACTCACCGTCACCGGACACGTACCTTGAAGGTTGTGAAGTCAAAGCTGTCCGCATCCGAAGAAAACCCTTAGTAGGCCAATGACTGTTATATTTAGATTAAACAATTAAACTTGCACACGGTCCAGATTCGCTCGAGCGATGCTCCAGGATAAGGATGGGATGTTACACTGGGGAGGTCTGATTCCCGAACGCTCACCACAACAGACTATATTTTGTACAGTTGACCATGTATGTATCGCTGTGGAGAACTACTCTACTCTGCAATAGACACAAAAATAAGTGATATGTATCAACTCAACTTATCCGCCAACATTCACGCGTAGTATCATAGTTCCAGGCGTAAATAAGGCCGGGGCTGCACCCAGGAAAAAACGCACATAACGGGATACTGGACTGAGAAAATAACCATTTTCGTCCGAGGAACATGCGAAGATATACGGTAGCTATAAAAGCGAAAAGAGTCTCTCCTTCGCCACAAAAAAATATGAGGTCTTGGATATTTACAGGTATTGCTGCCAGCTTGACTGCGGTGAGCGGCTACCTGCAGCTGCCATCCGGTAGAACTAGCTTCACAATGTACGGCGGATGTGGACAAGCGGGTGAGTTATCTGTGTCTCAATTGAGCAAGGAAGACATTAACGTACATATTCTCCAGCTTGCGGAGTGACTGCAACAGGATTTTCGGCCGCCATGAATCAGCTTGCATATGGCGCACCACCAGGCCTTGGACCAGGAGACGCATGCGGACGATGCTTTTCTATCACTGGAACCGAAGACCCTTTTTCACCTGCCTTTACAGGACCATTCAATACCATTATTGTCAAGGTAGGTGGCAAACTCGATGGCCTACTACTTTCGAGCCTCAGACATCCGGAAATAATAGGTGACAGATCTTTGCCCCGTAGCAGGGAACGAGGTGAGTGTGGGAAGTATATATAACTGGCTCCAGCGTTCGTATCTCTGTCTAGCAATGGTGTGGACAGACAACGTCGAACCCGGTCAACTCTATGGGAACTGAATTCCAGTAAGTAAAAGGCGCTGTCATCAGAACGAAGTTTTACCTGGACCGCCAGTTTCGATATCTGCGAGGATACAGGAGGTAAGGAATCAGATTTCTCAGGCTGGCACTTTGTTTTCACCCTGCTGAGACACATTTACAAGGGGCAAATGCCTTCTTCCCACCCGGCCATGGGGCGCTTCTGGGCACATTCACAGAAGTGAGCTGTAGCGAATGGTCTGGGACAGATGGAAGTCCGCTTTTCAACGGGTCATGCATTAAAGGCGAATCAGCAGCGTTCTGGCCCAGCGGAGTTGGCTGTGGAAACCAAGGTTTGTCTGTTTTCAATAAATTTTCGGGTTTAGTACTTAGTGCGTACAGGCGTTTCGGTTTAGAGCGCTAAATGTTTATACTGCTTACATAATACAGTCCATTGCGTTGAACTGAAAACAGCCATGTTGCTGTTGCTGTCCAATTTTGCTTCATGCCATCCTCGTTACTAGAAAGGTGGGCCAAGGCGGTCAAAGCCAACTCGCCGCATCCCCCCAGCGGTCGTGCAAGTCTAATTATCCCTCGACTGTACTTGTCCGATCTAACCACTGCAACGAACGAGGCAGAACTGTCTGCGCTTGGAGTAACTCATGTCGTCTCTCTTCTCGAGTGGACGCCAGACATTCCTCAAGCTGTTCCCGCTTCGAAGAAACTTCATATAGATCTGCCAGATTTTCCAAATGCTGATATTCTTGCCCATCTTGACGATACGACGCAATTTGTGAAGGCCGCTCTAAACGAGAACGAGACCAACGTTGTTTTGGTATGTGATCTCATCCTAGGGCACCGATCCATCCTAACTGCTGATATGTTAGGCTCATTGCTTTATGGGTGTTAGTCGAAGTGCTACTGTTGTTTGTGCCTACCTAATTTCCACTACTGGCATGACTGCAATGGAGTCTATCGCCTTTGTTCAGTCCAAGCGCCATATTGTGTCTCCCAACAACGGTTTCAGGAAACAGCTTGGTTTATATGCTGCTCGTGTTACAGGGGAATTGAATCCAGGAGACGAAGAAGCAGTCGAAATAGTGAAGGGCATTGGAGCTGATACTTAGTGGACTAGAACAGTATAGCCTCGAAAACTTTGGATGCTTATACTACTTGGTACACCATATCCGAATTAAATCGTGAGCAAGAGAATTTGTTGTTATTATATTAAGCCGTGGAAATCCGGTGCATATACGAGTGAGCCAGCCGCCGGAGATGACTACAGTGATAGTTGTAACATTGCATTAAGATGGTAAGCATAGATGAAAAGATGGTTCTCTACAGAGCAAAATCTAACACTAAGGTGTGGCAGGGTATATAGGAAGCCAGAAAATGAGACAGTGGAGTATCTAATTGCGTGACCTTTAGAAGGCATCCGCTTCACCCCCATATCGTTTGGGAAGCTGCTTGGCGTCGATTTCGGGTAGTAGTGCTTTGCCTATAGTGGAAGCACCCGAGCCAACTACCGACATCTTTGCCAAGGTGGCGGAAGGAAGGAGTGGCTTAAAAAGCCAGAAGATCCAGGTCATGTACGATGGGACGTTGATGAAGTACTTCTTGAACTACATCAAGCCAAATCAGCAACACTCATGCAGAAACACAACGATGGCAAAACCAACCAAAAGCTCGGGGTAATGGCCAGAGAAGATACTGCTAGCTTCCGAGGCTGCATTCTTTGAATTGGCATCCCGACTCGTCATTGAAACGCCAAGGTAGTCTGGAGATACCTGTTATTACTCTATGAAAACATATGGCTCTATATGATTCACCATGCACTTGGATCATCTGATCGTTTGTCTCAAAGTCAAGCAGTTCGATGCTTTTTTCCATAAACGCCACACGCCACCTGGGACAGATAAAGTTAACAAGAGTAACTGATGACGAGGGTCCATACCTTAAAAATCTCTGTACATCTCCGAAAACTGCCTTGAGATCTTGATTGCCTCCGTAAACGTTGTAACTTTGAGGTGTCAATACCAACACAAGTAGGCAATGACATAGACAGCTCACACCACCGGCCTTCCCTGCTTGTCCCTCCCAGATATGTGTCCCAACTCTCCGAAAACGTCTTGAGGATAAGTTTCGTTACAAGCAGCCTCAACGTTGAATTCGTCTCTCCACCGGAGTGTTGAGATGAGCATAGTTTTCCCTTCACTTACGTTGAGATATCTGAAGCGAAACGCGCATAATTAATTTGTGGTCCAAACCTCGACGAGTACTCACTTACCTGGCTCGCAGAAACTTCATGAGAACGACACTGACACGAGCGTCAAGGAGGTCCGCAGGATCTATTGTTACACCCCAGAGCTTTATAGCAGTCGTTTTAGAATGGATCTTGTCAGGATAAGCAGAGGCAAGAACGTCAGGTATTTCTTTCTATAGAATAGAATATTTAGCGGTATATGGGGCAGAGAGGTCGAACTTGCTCTGAAAGCTTTCAAAGCATCCCACTCTTCGGCTGTGAACTTTTCCGTTAAAGCATTCTGTGGTTCTTGGGTTGGTTCTACAGGGGTGGGTTCGTGTCCAGTCTGTGTTTCTTGTGTTACTTCTTGAGTTGACATCGTGGCTGAGGTCCAACAGTTGGGGCGAGAGATGCACGAGGAAGTGACTGCGCGGGTGATGTCCTGCCGGGCCGATGAGCAGCATGATCACGAGACCGATATCGTTTATGCCATTGCCACCGTCATTGGCCTGTTCAAATAGGTCCATAATCCGAATGTAGAACAATAAATATCAAGATTATAAGAACGCTTCAATGTCACGACCTGGTACCACTAACCATCTCTCTCGTTCACTCTCATTCGCAATGCAAAAGTCTTCGCAATGCCACCCTCCAAGGCATTTTTATCATACCCATGAATATGCGCAGGCTCACGGCCCCAGCGGCTCTCAGAGCTTCGCGCGGAATATCCCACACTATGCTGGTCAAATTGAAGGCGATGGCAAAGAAAATTATCGTGGTCATTCACGACAAGTGGTAAGATCTCCTGCGATCGTTCACAAACGCTCTGCTTACTTGACTCCAGTCACCTTTTAGAGCAATGTTTAATCCAGGAAATGCACATTCTGAGGCCAATGAAATCGCCAACCGTGGTTTTCCAATTCAGAATACTAATCTCTCCGCACCCACACAGCGATTTACGCTTCAAACTCATTGTGGTGGCCCACCTCTACAGATGGACGAAAGCGATTACTGTGCCCGTGCACTACAAACCCCGTATCTTCCTGCACAGTTTATCGCTGCCACGCCATTCCCCTACCGCAGCAATACTCATCATGATCGTAAAAACAACTTCGGGGAGTTCAACTCGGTAGATCTACCACAGCACGGAGTTCCGTTCTCCTCTGGGGAGCCTTCTGTCTCGGGTGTTTTGCATGCTAAAAGGACCGGCTTTTCAAGTGGTTGTTCTGTCTCGGCCGGGCAGCATGAGGTGCTTTCGAACATAGGCCAAACTCGCAGGGCAGACGGTAGTCATGATACAATCTCAACCACTAGCGCTGCTTGGGATGCCTCTGACCAATTGTCGTATGGATTTACTGGTCAATTCGGAGTTCCCATCCCTACCCAAGCTCAAATCCCTGCCATGATCCGCAGAGATATGGTTTCGCACGAACGTCGATGTCCGATTTCGATTTCCTACCAGAATGAGGCCTCATTCCAGCACATTGCCGGACACAGTCAATCGAACAATTCCTCAACAATAACCGGTCGAGGTGGTGCCAACGCTAGAAGTCGACCTCAGTCTCTCAATGAACGCGCTCCAGTTGTTGTACCAAGTCGAAACGCCCTATCATCGCAGGTTGTTTTAGAGGACACGCTGAAGTCGTCTCAGGATCCACGTCTCACGTCTAGTATCGTTGATATTTTTTTAAGATCGCCTGATAAAAAGAACCCAATTACCTTTCTCTCTTCAAGAATGGAATCTGCTGGGCCGAACAGCGAATTAGAAAGTGAATTGCGGTGCGTCTGCTCCGCGATTACCTTCCCCCAGTCTAATTGAAAGTCTTACAGTCGGGGTCTTCCGACTACTGTATCGCCGCTCTTTGGTTCCGACGTGATGAGCTCAGTCCTTGTCTGTAATGAATGGGTTAATCGACAAGAAAACCATCGCGATGCAATGGTACACCTCTGTCGACTTGTGCTGTCCGCTGTATGCCGTGAGCCAATGTCTTTCAGTGTAGACAAAATAGTGCACTACAGAAATTTAATCTCGAACATGATTCTAATGTTCAAGCATTCACAACCTGTTCATGTTGAAATTTTCAAAAGAATGATGGTTGCGACAGCCGAATATCTCTTTACACGGCTATTTGAGATGTGGGTGAGTTTTTCACCTCCATATATCAACGGAAGCAAATGACGACTGACCTGTGCCGCTATAGCTCGACCTTGCTAGTAAAAAGACTTGGAAGCCTATCAGTGATTACGGTCTCATTCATTATGGCATAATTCAAGCTCGAATTCTTGGAATGTTGTTCGAAATGGGATTGATGACATTTTCAAGATGGATGTCACTCGCATGGTTTCTTTATGAGCATCCGCCTCATCAATACCGCCTGTATGCTATGTTGAGCTTGATTGCCTCGCCAGCTGGAGGAGTCATCCTTCGACACACCGAGTTACGTGAGCTCGGGGACTTTCTGGCCGCAGTAGGCAGAAAATATGTGGTTCCGCCCCTTGGCGGCATATTCCCCGATGTATTCTTTGCTGACTTTCCGAGTGCAGGAGAAGAAGAACGACGCGCGGTGTTTGAGGGTGTACGAGAGAGAGTCAAGGTAGGCTTTCTATACCTCAACGCATCGACTATAAATGCTGACATGTCCCCAGCAATTACAGAAAACGATTTATTCGTGGAGGATGAAAAGTAGAACTACCGCCCGGGTCAGAGATTGATCATGCGAGGGCTCATTTCTTTTGGAGTATGAATTTACAAGAGACGATGGACATGGATACGAATCATGAGTGTATATCATTAATGTGCTGCATGTATTGACAATGTGATTTGGGTTGCAAATCGGAAGATGGCAGATGAAGGCGAGTTTGCGCTATGTACATGACAGGTATCAAATTTAAAGGAGACTCTCAACCCAAGCATCGAATCCTGGGATCACCAAACTGGACTAGAAAGATAGGAACGGTGCTGAAAAAAACGAGGCTCAGAATGGGCAAAGAACGGCAAAGAACTCGACAAACAGTTGAAGACATCGATTTTCTTTGCCGAATTTGACGAAGGAGTGGCGATGGTTTGAGGTGACGGGCCTCCAGCAAGCTTGTCGATCTTGATAGAAGGCATAGTATTGCTGGAACCTACAGACCAGAACCAAACCATTTTATCGGATTCTGTAGCCAAGATACTTGACGCGATATTCGACCCAAGTAATGCTCCTGAAGGAACCTGATACTCGTGACCTATTGTAGGTGTGACCTGTTGTGACGACATATCACGCTCCATGGTGCACCGCTTCTGATTCTCATCTTCCACTCCCCCTTATCGCGAGCTAGGCCTTGCGGTGTCCTAATTTATCACCTCCATCCTATATCTCATTCTACGGAATGCACAAAGCTCCGGCGTCAGGCCCCTATATGTACGAAACTCAAGGGTTCCAGTTACCCTCTGCAAATCCATGGCAGCCTAGTTCGATTCTCCCAGTCCACGAAAAGAAACGGGCCAGCCGGGGGGCGAATATACTGAAAAACATGGGCTCCTATGCTCTCGGTGCAGCTAGCCAGTTGAAGAGGCAGATTTCACGACTTTTGCTGTTCTCTTCCCAGCAGCACAGTCGCGCCCGACCATTGACCACCAATCCCCTTGCCAGCATTACCTCCAACCTCACCTTTATATTATTATGTTCGCTTTGGTACACCACCTCGGCAGTTTCATCCAACACTGGAAAGGCCATCATGACCCAATTTCGGTATCCGATCACCCTCACCTTTGTCCAGTTTGGCTTTGTCGCTGGCTATTGCCTGCTGCTCATGTCCCCATTGATGCGCTTTGCTAGACTGCGCTCACCCACCAGACTCATTTTGCGGGATACGCTGCCCATGGGGTTTTTCCAAGTTGGAGGTCATGTTTTTTCGAGCATGGCCATCTCTCGTATCCCGGTCAGCACTGTTCATACGATCAAGGTACGCTGCATCTCTTTCACGATTATTATTATTATTCATTCATACTCTTTTACAGGCATTGTCACCCCTTTTCACTGTTGCGGCTTATGCTCTTCTCTTCGGCGTGAGCTATTCAGCGAAGACATACATGTCTTTGCTGCCGCTTACTATCGGTGTAATGCTGGCATCTTCAGCCGATCTTTCGGTATCCAATGCCGTAGGGTTGCTTTGTGCTTTCGGATCCGCTATCGTCTTTGTTTCGTCCAACATATTCTTCAAAAAAATCATGCCTACAAGCAGCGGAGGTGGGTTGTCGCAGCCATCACAAAAACTAGACAAAATCAACCTGCTCTTCTACTCGTCGAGCATGGCGTTCATGCTTATGATTCCGATCTGGTTGTACTACGACTTACCCATTTTCCTATCCTCATCCGACCACATATCCCACCCTTCTCATGGGCACTCAAATTTGCATTCGGTCACCTACTATTTTGTTATGAATGGCACAGTTCATTTTGCTCAGAACATTATCGCTTTTGTCATCCTTTCTTCAACTTCCCCGGTTACCTACTCGATCGCCTCACTTATCAAGCGGGTTGCAGTCATCTGCATAGCCATCGTGTGGTTTAACCAAATCGTACATCCCATTCAGGCGTTCGGTATTCTGTTGACCTTTACTGGGTTGTACATGTATAACAACGCAAAGGCTGACGTGGAAAAGGGAGAAAAGAAGATGATGCGAGTAGAAGCGGTAAGAGACTTGAAATTGCCTACCACGAATGCAGATGCCAGAATGATGTCTGGAACCGAAACTCCACCAGAGGCCATGTCATATCCAATTCCGCTGGTAGACATGGGAATGACTTCGGCGACTGGTTTGGGCTCTGCAGGGTCCAGAGTCCATGGTAGACCTCGGGCTTCGTCTACGGCTTCCCATCTCAATATGCACAATCTTTCGTTGAAGATTACCCCGCCGAAACGGTCGGCCAAGGATCGCGTGACATCTCCGACTGATTCTTACCCCTCTCCTCCGTTGTCTTTGGACTCTCCACCCTCTCCAAGCGTGCCACTTCCCGGAAGTGCAAGGACAGGACTTTTTGAAAGCTTCGAACATTCGGATCGGACAGAACTCATCTCCTAGTATTTATTCGTACATCTATCAGCCTAGGTTCCTTCTCTACTACCTAGTCAGTCAGAGAGGGCTTTTATAAGTCTTCCTTTCAACATGATTATTGACGCTCCTTCGTACATTACGCTCCCTGTAACTGAATGTGAATAGGCATATACATAGATAGATACGGACTTCCATGAACCCTTAGAAAATTCCAAAGTCAGCGCTTGTTTGATTCAATTCTTGTTCAGCATGTCGTCCGACCCGGTTGTAATTGAACCGTTCCAGGAGGTCAGTAGACTCAAACTTTGCAGGATCCTGGTCAGAAGCTGAGGTCTGGAAAAGACAGAAGCGTCGGGTGATAATGGGACGATGTACGTCTTCCAATGGCTTTCCTCAGTGGAGAGGACGATTACCAGCATCCCAGTTGTGAGTTATCAAGCCTTGACACCTTTGCTGATACTTATGGCTACCCCTCAGGACCGACTCAAGGCACAACAGGCCGATGTGGAAGATACCATTGTCAAGATCATTCTCGCTCCTTCTCCATATCCAGCGCCAGGCCGCGCAACGAGGAACGGGGCTGCTAGATGTTTGGTTGCCCTCTACAGCCGCGCTGACACCAGATCGCTATTCGACACCTTGCAAGCTTTTCTCAAAGTCGCCTCTGATTTCAAGACTTTAGACAGAGATGTGTACAGGACGTGAGCCCGAAGCTTGAATATTCCGCCAATGCTCCTGTCTGATACCTAAAAGTGCAGCATTCTCTTGTGTAGGGGATCTAATGGCAGTCTATGGGACTCAAGTATGCGTTATCATTCTCATTGATGTTGACCGTCCTCATTGCTGTCTTACAGTACATGTCATTTATGGCAGAAATCGCTGTGATATCCCTAAAAGCATCCAAGTCATCCAATGTAAACATTTCATCCTTTCCGTTGATTTCCTTCCAAACATCTGTTCACAGACACCTCTCATGCGCTACCACGCTCTCATGGCTCTCAAAAAATCTCTGGACGCGGCGAAACGTGCAGTCACTGATTCAGCATTTCGGGATATCTTAAAGCAGATGAAGTCGTTCTTGACGGATAAATGCTTGCCGGTCGAACGTGCCGCTTCCGAGGTCAGTCTTCGCGCCATCTTGACTTGGCAAACCCTGAGTTATTTCTAGGTCTTAATTTCTTTATTTTCCGGATACGACGGCAGGATCTTGACTTCGAGCGACGTCGAATCCATTCTCGCCCTAATAGTGAAGAGCCTGGAAAACTCAGACCAAGCAACGCGACAGTCGCTTGCGCGGCTAGCAGGCCATATTCTTGCTTCCACTCAAATCGAACGCGTCGTTCCAGTTCCCGAAGTTGCTCAAAAGAGTAAAAGAGACAACGAAGCCAATGAAGAGCGCGCCAGCTCTCCAATCCAGGCTGCCGCAGAAGTTACAAAACCCATGCTGACTCCGGCAGAGATGTTCGGTCATCTTTCCACCCACTTCAACAAATCTAGCTCGTCCAGAAAAGTACGGATCGGCTTGTTCGACTGCTATGTCGCACTCCTCATCAATCTCGGAGCGATCTTCGTAGAAAATAACTACGCCCTTATTGTCTCCCACTTTTTAACAGAGATCGTGTCGAATCCACGAAACAACACATCCCGCTATGAAGTGCTTTCAATTCGCACGCTTGTCGGAATAGTTCTTCGGGATCTCATTGGAGTTAGGATGCTCAGTGAGCAGGGCCAAATTGGTGCAATTCGAGAGTTGTCTACTGCGTATATCAAGCGCTGGCCTGCGATGATGCCTGGGCAGATAGCCCCGTCATCTGCAGTTTTGGTGGTTGTTCTGAGGGAGGTTGCCGGGCTGCTTCAACAACTTGGCAACGCGCCTCCCCCGGTACAAGATGCCCTAGCTGATCCTCTGGTGACACTCCTGTCCCATCCAAGCCACACTGCCCGCGTCACGGCATCCTGGGCTCTACGTTGCTTCTGTTACTCGACCCCTCTTCATCTTCCGAAGACAGTCATAACCATCATCGACATGTTGCAACGAGATCTCACGTCTATCCTCTCCCCCGCAGCTCCTTCCGATATCCATACGAGAACGCTGGGGCATGCATATGGTCTCGCTGCTCTGGTTTCCACAATCCGAGAACGACCACTGTATGTATCATATGATGTCGGTGCCAAGGTTCTCGATATGGCGATTCAACTCCTCAAACGCGCCGGTGAACATGATGTCAAAGTTGCCAGCATAGAAATTGAGGTATCATGGATCTTAATTGCATCCTTGATGTCCCTCGGTCCAAATTTTGTTCGTCCGCATCTTCCGCAGCTGCTCGTCTTGTGGCGTAACGCACTTCCAAAGCCAACAACGAAGGACTCTGCCAATAACGCGGGAAGGACCGTAGACGAGTGGATGTTCCTCCTTCAGGTGAGGGAGAGTGCGCTTGGAGCCATTCATTGCTTCCTTCAGCACAACACTACTCTTGTCAATCTAGACGTCGGCCGCCGTATCGCCTCGGTGCTCGGAAACGCCCTATCCTTTGCGAACAATTTCATAACTTTGAATATCGATGAACCCCAGGAAACACAAGTTCCCAACACCTTCAAGAAAGGTTTCCCAGTGAAGGGCAGAGAGGCTCTACTTCGCAGAAGAGTATACCAATGCTATTCCATTCTGGGATTCTCTGGTATCACAGAATCCACCCAAGCAACACTTCTTCAGTCTGTTGTCAGCCTTTTCGCCAGTCCGGAAGGTTACACTGGCTCTTCAGTTCAGGCAGCTATTGCATCTTCGTCTGGAAGCTTTACTACGGTCTGGCAAAGTGTAGATGGATACGCTTACGGTGTGACATTCATTGAAGTCGCAGATGATAGTGTCATTGCCAATGATGCTGCAATAAATGGGGGTGACAAGCTCAATCGAGATACCGTTGAGCTGGCGATAGACAACTTAGTGCGTACCCTACTTCAACTCGCCACTTCTTTCGCTGATGTTCAAACAGCTGCGTAAACCCGTCCTGGCTGGATGTGAGCATGACCCTCTCAGCCTATGTCAGATCGATATGTCTAGCTCGGAACATCAGATAGTCGAGCCCCCTCCACCCGCCACTTCCGTCGTTGATTCTGCTATAAATCTTTTCGCCGAGTTGCTGCCTCTGCAGGATTTAAATTCTATCACTCGCACCATAACCCATTTGTTAGAGTCTGTCCGCTCTCCAAAGCTAGAAAAAAACGTGGGCCGGAGAGCAGCGGTGCTTGTCAATGCTTCAATTGCTCTCGTTCTGGCTCTCCGATCAGCCACTAGTTTGCATTTCCGCGAAAGCCGTGAATCATTTGGCACTCCACAGCTCACCGGTCTTCTGTCCTCCTTCTTGAAGGTTACCTGTTTCTTGATCTGCGTTCCCTTCGATTTATTGACCGTTTATTGCCAGGAAGCTTTGGTTGACGGTGATCGCGTCCTTCGTTCTGCGAGTAGTGAGTCTATTGGGCGCCTAGCTAGCCTAGCTGGGACCAACTTTTTGACCAGTCAAATGAAGACTCTTTACGAAGAAATCGTTAACAACCGGGATCCTTACGCGCGCTCAGGCTGCGCTCTCGCCTTTGGGGCCGTTTACGATCATGTCGGCGGCCTTGCTGCTGGTGCTGTGTTAAAGACCACTGTGGGCGTCTTGATGTCATTGAGCAACGACCCTCATCCTGTCGTCCATTTCTTCGCTCTCAATGCTTTGGCGCGCGTTATTAATGCCGCAAGTTTGGCGTATTCACCATATGTATCAAAGACCCTTGGCATGCTGCTACAAGTGTATTCCACAGACTCGCACGAACCCGAGGGTGGCTCCCTGTCCAATGCAAACCTCAGCGGCGATTACCCTGCGTATCCCGTGGTCTGCCAGATCAGTGACGCCGTTATAACCATTCTCGGCCCAGATATTCAAGATTCTGTTCTTACTCGGACACTCCTCTTGAACTTGGTTCACAGCTTCTTCCTGGAGGAAAATCAAGGTATCCTGGTGGAGGCCATCAAATGCCAGCAACACCTCTTGATGTTTGCTCCGGAACATGTCAATATTCCCACACTTGTCCACACTTTCCGAGAACATCTGTCTTCTTCGCGCCGCCCTCTGAAGGCCGCATCGATTAATGCACTGTACCAGCTTGTCCAAAAAGATGCGCTAGCAATGTCTAAGCTGGGCGGAGATCGACTGGTTGAGGATCTCTTCAGTATGCTTGACGGCGATTCTTCGGTAGATGGCGTTCGAAACGTCATCTCAAGTTGGCTAGAACAGACCGTTGTCTACAACCCCTCTGCCTGGATCGACCTATGCCAACGAATTATGTCGCGGACAACGGCTTCTCAGCAAGTCTCTGATGCTGCTAATTCACGAGACGACGAAGGAGAATCTTTGAATCTTGGAAATCAAGAAGGTGGTCGAGGCCGTTCAACTTCCCGGTGGAGAACGCAGTTGTTTGCTTTGCAGTGCCTTCACCATATCTGTACTGTAGTGTCGAGGAGTGGCAGACAAGAACACTTAGATATCGGTTTTGCTCGAAGTCGGGACATCCCGACCTCCGGATTACTCATTACTCGCGTACCGGATCTCATCAAAATGGCGTTCACCGCTTCTACTGCGTATGTTACAGAGATCCGACTCGAAGGTCTGGTTGTGCTCCGGGATGTCATACAGGTAGGTCTCCAAGGTAAAAAAATGTCGCATTTCTGTGGTCAACGTTTTTTTAGATATTTGCAAAATCACCGGACCCAGCCTTCGAGGATGCCCTTCTTCTCGAGCAACATCAAGCTCCCATAACCGCTGCGTTAACACCCGCGTTCTCTGCCGAGTCTACTCCAGAAATTCTGGCTTCGGCAGTCCATGCCTGTGCAGTATTTGTCGGTTCTGGCGTAGTGAAAGATGTATCGAGAATGGGCCGGATCTTAAAGTTACTCACTGTTGCCTTGGAACAATCGAAAGGTTTGTATAACTTTCGTTTGGCAGACACTCTGTGCTTATTTTTTGCCCAGAGTCGGGGATGGTCTCGCTTGGGGAAAATGGAGAACTGAGCCCTAATGCCTCTGCCATGTTGAGAATATCAACTCTTTCAGCTTGGGCTCAGCTGGAAATCGCCAGCTATACGCAGGTCTACCTGCTTGACGTGGTAAAGCCGTATCGGGCTACGCTATCATCACTATGGATAGCAGCATTACGCGACTACGCCAGTATCCGAGTTGACTCTGAATTTCTTCACGACACTTCCTCTGCTGCTCTTGATTCCACATATTCCAGCCTCGGAAAAGAAGTGCTCTTACCAGTGCGTACTGTTCAATCTTTCTCTGGTACATCTGCTTACAGCTACTCTACCAGTACTATGTCAAGTCTTGGTCGATCATTTTACAAGCAGTGGCGTCTGCGATGCAAGCGAGGGATCCGTTTATCATTGCAGCCATGGACGGACGAGAACAAATTGCTGATGCGTTCGACCTGACGAACACATCGCGAGAGGAACCCGCAACGTTCTTCTATATTGTATTCGGATTGGTATATGAAGCTTTAGCAGCGGCTTCGACTGACTCTATGGCGAATTCAACAACACGACAAGCATCACTAATTTCTTCACTTCAAGCCTTGAAGTCACTTGTGCGGCCGGAATACGCTGGCAAGGCCATCTTGGACCATACAATATTTGACGAGTTCATTAGCGTCTGTTATCGATTGGCCATGACAGAATCTGCACCTATTCAAATACATCTAATCGAAGTACTGACTGTATTTGCCGCAGCTCACGGCTCGAGGTATGGCTTGCCTTTCACTGTGATCACTTGTTGGCCTGAAATATTACCATACAGTGCCTCGGAGGGCAATCCATCGAACTCTCCTCAGTCGCATTGTCTGAGGATTTGTGCACACATTTTGCGGCACTCGACTTCTTACTCAACTGCTCCAGTGATTCGTAAGTTTGCTCTTTGAATTTTGCCATATTCAGCACCTGACTTCCATTCAGAGGGTGATCATGAAGATCGTGTCAAAATGATTCTTACAGCATTTGCCGCTTTTGCAAGTATAGCAACTGCAAGTACGACCTCCTTCAGGGAAGACGTTCGATCTGTTGGTATTTTGCTATACAGCGGTAAGAATCGGCGGCCATCCTTCGACCTTCTCTCATGGTGTCTACAGAAATCCTCAAAGACGAATCAAATGAGATTGACCTTGCTAGTCCAACTTTCCCTTCACTTAAAATACTTCTAGATCTCCCGCTTGGATCTTTTCCGGGTGCTCAGGATAGATATCGAAGGCTGGTGCATGGCCTCTTGTCCGCTTGTCTACTCAATATTGACGAAATGAGGTATGCTAATTCGCAAAGCAACGATATTTCGCCCTGAACAAAGCTTTTGGTAGAGGCCGACAGGGCGCCGCCTGCACAAAAAAAGTCAAGAACAACCTTCTGGCAGCTGTGCTCATTCTTACCTCAGTCCCCTCAACTGTGAAAGTCGGAGAGCCTGTAATCGAACATTGCTGTTTCCAGATTTCCGAAAAGCTCCTTGAAGCGCACGAAGTGATTATGATTAAATCTTGGTGCTTTCATAGAATTAACTGGGGTATTCTAGGTATCACTCACCGCTTCACATTGTGCAAGGACATTGATTGCGGCATCGGCCTCTGGAAATATGTTACTTCGCTACTGCATCAAACTGCTGATGCCGGCTTTGATTCAATACATTGCAAAGATGGTGCCACTGGTCAACGATGGATCAATCCCCGAGAGTCATGTTACAGCCATCAACGAAATTTGGAAGGCGTTCGCGATCCTCTTTGGTTCAATGGCTGATGTTGCACGTGTGTTCATCATTTCATTCTATTACATTCTCCGAGAAACTTATCTTTATGCAGGAACCCGGTTGTTGGGTGTTTTACTGCCGACAATTAGTCTTTTCCTTGTCAACTCTCAGGGCTCCTCGACCCCTGTAATAACACAGAGTATTAAACAATTACTCTCATATGCCACTATATCGCCTGCAGCTTTCAAAGATGCGGCTTCGAAATTGGATGTCGCAACACGGGAGCTATTAGAGCTGTCGGTTCGAAAAGCTGTGGGGGGTGGACTGCAAACAGGTGCTACTCAGAGTAATGTGAAACCGCAGATATCTCTGCGATCCTTTTGATGTTGTTGTATAATAACTGTTCAGCCCAAAACTGTATCCTGAATGTCCCGATAAAGTTCTGGCCGTGCACGGTCACAGAGGACTGAAGGCCAATTTGACCTCCGGAAACGCCTGAGATCATGGATAATTTTCAGAGTCCAAAGCGGAGGTATGCCATACAATCATAGCGTGCATATGATATAAGATGAAGAAAGTATGTATGCGCATATTCACCGATTTAATGTTCCGCAGCTCGTTTTCTTCTGAGATCTCTCTCTTCGGAAATGGTAAGCTTGGTACCCTTTCCTTTGGGCAGGGAAATCCATGGCTTGCTACCCTCTCCAATAACAAAAATGTTGGAAATACTGATACGCGGGCTATTAGATGAATCCAAAGGCGGCAACACAAATGCTCACCGCGTTGCGAACGTTCGGTCCAATGAGTCCTTGACATGCACAATGTCCCAATCACCAATGTGCTTTTCCCTGTGCACAATGACACCTGCACGACCCATGCTACGACCACCGGTAATTATGACAAGATTGCCAGTGTCGAACTTGACGAAATCGGTGATTTTTCCTTGCTCGATGTCGAATTTAACAGTGTCGTTAACTTTAATGAGGGGGTCGGGGTAACGGATGGTTCGTCCGTCGTGTGTAACGATGTGGGGGACACCGCGAGCGCCGATGGCAACCTTCTTGACCTTGAGGAGTTTGTATGTGGCCTCTTCGGCGGTAATGCGATGGATAGCGAATCGGCCTTTGACATCATACAAAAGGCGGAAGTGCTCGCCGGACTTTTCGAGAGAGATGACGTCTACCAAAATGTTCTCCTGTCAGATAGGCGAAGGACTTGAGATATTCATATACACACCCTGGAAGCCAGCAGGGTAGGTTGGATCAGTCCGGACCTTTCCATCAATTTTGACCAGGCGCTGCATGACGATGGAAGTGACTTCACGGCCAGTCAAAGCATACTTTAGCCTGTTTCGAAGGAAGACGGTAAGAGGAAGGGATTCTCGGAGCTTGTGGGGACCAGGAGAAGGACGAGGGGCCTAGGGAAAACCGCAAGTAAGATTCCGCTGCAAAGCTGGAAAAACTTGGGATGTCATACGTATGTCCCACTCAGCTTGTCCAGCATCCATGAGGAGGGTGCAGCAAGACGCTTCAGGTGTTTTTTGGGTCCTCGTGCCTGGTGAAAACAATGGAAAAGTCAGCTCTGAATGAGAAGGTGGGTCAAAGTCATCCAAAGCTTGAAGTTCCATCCAACGCAATCCAACATAACTGATTGCTCCAGACGTTTCCAAGCTGTTTGGAAATAGCATCGAGCAGCATTCTAGACGGGCTACTAACCATATTCGTGTCGTCTCTTGCTTGACGTGCGCGACGATGAGCTTTTCTTGGTGGGCCTTGTGGCTTTGTTTCGCTCAGCCGTGGGAACCTTTGGATGTGGCTACACCGGGCCGGACCGTCAGCCAACTGCACACGTACTTTCCTCAAAAGAATCGCCCTGCTGCGCTACGGGACATTGAAGGCCATTTCTACCCATGATGGCTCTTCTCTATTGTCCAACCCACATACAATAGTTCTTTGTCCTCTTTGCAATATTTAAACAGCGCAGGCTTGAATTTATTAAGCACTATACGCAGATCAACCATGCATCCCTTCTACGACACAGCATGCAGAGTCTGACGTTCATTCAGTCGACCTGTGTAGAGATCTACCTGGTCGGTGCTACAGTAAGCCATCAGAAGCAAGTGTCGATGAGCTGTGTAATTCTTCACGGCTGATACGCTCATCCGATATCATACTGTAGGTCGAGGACAGCGTCAGCTGCACTGGAATGAACGAAACCACGAGCTTTTCCCTAATATATCTCTGAATCCTGTGACCAAGCCATTGTCTACGTCAATCTCCTTTTCTTGTCGGATGAGTGTTACTTGACTATTTTAGAAACACCAATCTCAAGCAAATCGTATCTCTCCTTCCGGCGGCCGATGAAAACCACAACTGGAAAATGCTAAGTCCATCAGCTTTTTGCCAGGTCATCAGGTAATCGGAAGCGCGGTCTCAGAAACCTTTAAATAAGGTGACCTTAGATTAAGCTTGTACAACAGTAGACTATCAGACTAATCGCTATCACTACTACTGCTATCGTCACCCTCTTCATCATCGTCTGTGCTACTTTCGTCCTCACTGTCCTCGCCCTGCTGTGCAGCCTTCTTGACCTTACTGCCTCTCATGGCAGCCATCTGACCAGCAAGAGAATCTTCATCCGGATCGGAAATTTCATCTTCTCCACCCTGCTCGTCTGCGTTTAACGCAGAGACATCGTCAATTTTGAGCTGTTCAATATCGAAAATATGTTGCTTTGAATCCAAGCCAGTAAGACTTAATGCGACACGTACAGTCATGTTCCTAGAAACTTCTTCTCCCACAAAAGTGTCACTAATTAGGTATATCTTCCACGTATACATGCCAGGACCTTGAGGAGCTTGGAATTGAACTTTGTACGCCCGGTAGTCTCTGTCTGTACCACTAGGATCGGAAAATGGTACGTTGGTGATTTTCATCGGAGGTACAACGACGCGAGAGTTTTTATCGTCGGCGAGAACAAGCCACCACCCGGGTTTCCGGTTCTGAATACCACAAGCTCAATGAAAGAACGAGGTATCGAGTTGGTAAGACACACCTCTGGCCAAAATGGAGCGTGCGCCCAGCCTGAGCTAGTTTCAGACTTTATTGGTTCGGCATCCCCACGACTCATGAGGAATTCCTCGTCTTTTTCGTCGTTTAATTTGACAATTCGCTTCACTTCATCGACATCAAGTTCTCTCTTTACCGCAGTTGAAGATGAAGGGGGAGAAAGTCGCAGCTTAACCACGAGATAAACGATAGAAGAGGGGGTAACAATGCGTTCGCCGATAACTGAGGAAATTGAGGACATGAGAGTAGCAAACAAGGAGTACACAAACCTTTATAAGAAGCATCAACCAATTCCAACCTGCCCCATCGAGAAACGACCTTTTTGACATCATCCACCCTGCTATCGTTTTTTGCCTCGAGCTCTTCGACTACTTCCAAGAGATCCTCCGCTTTCAAAGCGTCCTCAGCTTTGATCCCGGGAAGCTGAGATAACCGATCTTGTTTGGCCGGAGAAGGACGAGGAAGAAGAGCTTGAGCAAGATATCCATGCAGACGCATGACATAGATGGTAGGAACGAGCCAATTGCGTGAAAGAGAAATGTTCAATAGTGCATTTAAGAGAACGGGGGTTTGGAGCAAAATTTGGGTTTGTTCTGTGATTGAAGAATTATAAATTGGTTGATTGGAATGGCCAAGATTGGCATACCTTTCTGCAAACTTGAACTATCAACGTGAAGACGTAGGAGATGGGCATATAGAAGTATCATAGCTTTGCGATGGCTCGCACCCCTTCCAGCAGCGATGAAAGATTTCGACAACTCCCACTGTTTTGGAGCAATTGTAGAGATATTTTTCTCTAAACTGTCAAGCTCTGCGGCGTCTGCAGACTTGCTTGAGTTTGAAAACTCCCATTTGTAAACTTCCCCGAGAGCGCCTACAACGTCATCCATCGTAGAGTCCTCCTTCAATGACTTGAAAAATGCAGCAGCAGTCCTAGCATTAACTCCATCTTTTGTCTTTTCGCGGGACCCAAACCACCATCTACCCTGATAAACGAAAAAAGATTCATGGGCGCAAGTAATGCGTTAGAGAAGATTCAATACTCACGACCAAAGTCGGCAATGCACCACCAAAGAGCAGCCCATACACGCCAAGAACCCAGACGTTGTTCTTGCTTTCTACGATCCACTGAGGCAAAGCAATACCCACTGATGTCTGCTGCGGGCCGTCGGGATTGCCATATTTTCGCAAGTTTTCTCGGATAGTTTCGTCCGTCAAACTTGAGCATGAGGATGAACACACAAATGCCTGAGTTTGAACAAACAGGAACGCACGATTTATACGCCTTTGTGAGGTCAACGAATCGGTTCTGAATCAGCTCAAGGGTTTCGTTCACGGTTGCTTTGACCTTGTCTGGATGGCTGTAAGAGAAGGGTCAGAAATCGTCGGGATGGGAGTTGAATACTTGCTATATTTTGGACAGCTTCTTGTAGTGCGATTTGATTTCCTTCTCGGTAGCTGACTGGGCTATTGTGAGCGTTATTTGGGGGGAGTCTTGACGGAACATACGGATGATATTCCGAGAATTTCAAAGGGATCATAGATTTTGTTGTCCAGTTTGGCGTTTGCGACTTTATAAGAAAGATAACCGAGCAAAGACCATCCGAAAATAAGGAATGCGGATCTGCGGAGATGAATTAAGATGAAAATTCGAGCGCAAAAATGGCAACTGACTTGGCCGAAAAGTTTGGGTTTAACATCGAGCCCTTCTCTCGTTTGGAAATACGTGTGCGCTGTTGAGTACAGAGATCACATTGGCATCCAGTCAGAGTTTTCGGTTCTTTGGAAAAAAGTATCAGTGTGGCATAGGTGTTGGTTGCAAAACGGCTTACTAGAAGAGATGGAAAGAGTCAAGGGAATGAGAATGAGTGCAAGGAAGGTTATAACAAAGTAGGCGGCCAAATTGCCACCTTCATCGTAGTTGTAGTTCGCCATTGCGACGCGTCAAGAAGAGGTCAAGGTCTGAAAATGGTACGTGGCACAGACAGCTGTATCCCGGATGGCGGCCCGGGTCGGCCTCTGCTACTTACTTAACCAAGTTCTAAGTACTGTATGTTACCCACTCCACTACTCCCGCTTCAACTCATCCGATAGCTCGTCTAATCTATGCCATTCAGGATCATCCTCAAAATTTTCCCGAGTCCTACCCATAAAGCTCCGAACCACACTCTTCGCCTGCAACTTCCATTTTTTCGTGCTCCCGCTCGCCTCCAACCTAGCCCCGACATTCCTTATAATATCCACAATTTCTTCCACTTCTCCAACCGCATCCCTCCAGATCCTCCTTCCATTTTCATCAACCATAACCGATGAATCAATTTCTCCGCGGCTCAATTTTCCTCCATCACTTTCTCGGTAAGCATCCATCCACGCATTCATCGTATCTTCCCACTTGCCCTGCCAAGTTAACAAGCGCGCATAGGCTCGGAAAACTCGGGCTGATGAAACACGCGGTAGGATGATACGGTCGAATAAATCGACCACACGAGGCAAAAGTCCGTACCCTTCATTGGGATTGTGAACGGCCCTATTTGCATCACTCGAGTCCTCCAAAGATATCGTGGCTGGGGTTCGAGTCACGGCATTGACCAGCCGGTCAAGGACATCTTCGTCGAGAATAACACCCTCTGGTTTATTACTTGTTTCCTCCACTACTCGCCCCAAAGCTCGACATGCTTCAGCAAGCTCTCCAACATCAACAGCGATAATCATATAATTCGACCACATCCGCCAATTCTCGTAGCTCCTCTTGAGACCTTCTTTCAGTGCTCTAAACGCCAGTTGTTTGTTATCGTACGGAACCGAGCTAGAGCTCTAAACCGATGTTCAGAATATAAATTTGCGGAAATAATAAAATTTTTTACCTCAATCCGTAGATACATACTTGCGAGATTGCTCCAGCTTTCGCCGTCTTCATCGTCTATCTTGACACAGCGAGCAAAAGCTTCCTTTGCACCTAACCAATCCTCCTGTTTCATGCAAGCACAGCCAAGAATGAACCAGGACGGGACAGTAGTGGGTTGATTCTAACAGCCTTCTCTAGGCACTCCTGCGTAAGCTTATAATCCGCCCTTGCGAAATAGAAGCCTCCCAAAGAGCGCATCGCACGACCGGAAGTGTGTTGAGAAACGTCCCAAGCGTGGTTGTAATGTTTCACGGCGTGTTCAGGCTCCAGGTCCCCCAAGATACACCACAGCTTGGCCTCCCGAGCGGAATCCAGCCTTTGCCTCCTCTTCTCCAGGTCTACCGCTGTAGACTTTTTTTCTCGAAAGATGACAGTCTCGGATTCCACTTTGTTCCCTGAAAGCAGGTCTTTCACAATGGTGATCCCTCGATCTGGTCGCTCAAGAGATACGTGGCATTTGACAACTTCCTCCCACATCTCGAGCCGCTCGTAAATGTCCAAAGCTGACTTAGTCACCCCAAGACTGATGTAACGTTCTGCAAGCTCCCGCTCGATTTCCCACTTGGAAGGGAGGGGTATAGAGTGAATATATTGCAAGCGTTCGGAAACAGGAGCGGCATCTGCGTCGGTCGCGGGCATCTGGTCAACTAGCGCCTGGAGTTGTAGCGTCGACCGTTCCACCGTTCGTGTCCGACCAGCTTCTAAGCGCGAACGAAGGAGAAGAGCCATCGTATGCACCGTCCAGTTCCGAGGGTGTGTAATCACTCGAGTGACATATGGTGTCATTTGCTCGGATGTGAGACCATGGAGAGGGGAGGTGTTTCTGACATTCAGGCAGAGGGAAAGGAGGATGCATTGATCTAAGGGGTTAAGGGGTGGTTGATTTGAAGGGTCAAGGCGATGAAGGGCAGAGCTGGAGAGCCCGGACGATGGTTTTGAAGATGTAAATTCGGTTTGTTCGAGTAGTGTATCGTCATTGAGCGCCATTGTCTCGGGAACTACTGCTTGGCTTGCCACCGTCTCTGACGTCGTTGCATTTTCAGGGACGCTATCGGGGAGATGGCTCTCAGCCAGTAACACGAGTTGGCTGAGCTCGGTTTGTTGGAATTTTGTGCGCTTTCCGAGCGCACCAGTCAGCTCGTACTGCAGATCTGTGGCCCGAGCTGCCTTGACAAAAAGTTCAGCGGAAACTTTATCCTGCAGAAAGGTATGGTATAAGAGACCGTGCTCCAGTAGAAATCGACCGCCCAAATCAGGATTATCTAGAGCGAACGGGTTCTGCCAGCGTTTGAACGCGTCAAGAACGTCGTCCAAAAGGATGACGGGTTCATCAAGGACTCGTTGATGAGTGAGATGGATCCGTAGTTGCCACCATGTGGCAGTCTGGCAGTGCTGGTAGGGATAATCCAGCAGGAGTTGTGCGAGACGCAGGAATACCGCGTGCCTAGCCAGATGGTAGGCCGGTTCACCGGCAAACGCGAGTTCAGCTATAGCTGTTTGGTTGAGCAAGTCTTCCTGGGTTTCCGACTGCAATATTTCGAAAGGCGCAAAGTCTAGATCAGGCCCAGTCCAATTGATCTGCAAGAAAACATGAAGACATGCTACCGCCAGTGAGAGACGGGCAATTTCAGTCTCTGAATCATCAGTCAACGACGCAGATAGATGGAATGAATCTTTGAGTGTTTTGGCGGGTCTGAATTGGAGTAATGATTGAGCATAGGAAGATCTGAGAGCGTCGCCAAAGTGGCCTCTTACAACGGCTTGGGCGATATCAGACGCGGAGCTTTGAGGTATTGTTGGATCCCAGACTCCTGTCAGTAGGCTCTGCTCGACAATTTGAAAGCTCATTGGAATCTGGCAAACGCGAAAAAAGAAAATCTAATCGATCGTATTAGTCAATGTCATCACGTGCTGACGCGATTTGGCGCTCAAAAAAGTATATTCTCCGACACGTATCAAGTCTCAATCGGGATATCCTCCGTCGACACTGGAAATAAATGAGCCCCTGCTCCATCATCGACTTCAACTTCACCATCTGCATCTGCATCTCCTCTCATGAGGAAAAGAGGATCCATAACCTCTGCCAGAGCCTCCGCTCGCTCTACCTCTTCTTCCTGACTCATAGGAACATGAGTAACCTTGATGACATCCCATTTATCATCGTATTGTTCGTAAGCCTGCAGCAAAATGTCAGCACCAACACAACGGTGTGACCTCTAGACACCAACGTTTGCTCGCTTTTTCTTCAGCAGCATTTTTCGTTCAATGTTCTTGTAGTATGCACCTTTCGGTCTATTTGGCTTCTTGTCATTCTCGTCTTTGAAAACGTCATCAAATGTTGACGATGTTCCGCCATTTTCGAAGACAAGTAAGAACTCGTTCGGTACTTCTTGTTCCACTTTGACGGTCTCGTAGTCACGTGCAAACTTGAACACGGTCGGCTACAGGAGGGAGGACATCAAAATCGCTGATACTTTAGAGGGACGCGGGTGCTTACTTCTTCATTTTCAGGGATTTCATACGGTTGGACGGCGCTACGCGCTTCTTTAAAGTTAAGTGCACCCTCGTCCTGCTCTGTGAGATAGTAGGCAAGGAAGGAATCATGGTCCGATTTCATGGGCCGAAGAATGGCGCAGTCTAATCTTAGATCCTCAGCCTGATGGAATGTCAATTTCTGAAGCCAGATTTTGCAGCAAGTTACGCACCTCCACGGATCTCTCTCCAGGTCGCTCAGCAAAGCGGAACAAATCATATTGATTTGCCCAAATTTCGCTGTCGGGTAGGATTTCGTATGATTCGAGAGCGGTGACATTGGGTTTATTAGGATGACGAATATCTTCTAGTGAGAACTCGTCATTGCAGGCGACGAAGGAGGCTTCAATATCCCGTAGTTGTGCTTCTCTAGAAATGTCCATCAAAGGTAGGGATACATGTTTTCTATAACGCCGAAAGGTGAGGACAATAGCGGTAGTGAGCAGAGGACCACGCACGGCTCCGCAGCAGCTCTCTGCACGCGATCACTGGTGTATTCAGTCTTTCTAAGCCAAGCAACTTGACCCAGCGCTGGCGTCCCGGGGGTTGGGCCGTTATGTGCTCCAGATAGATATATATTTGAAGAGCCAGAGTCGAAAGCTAGGAATTCATCTTTTGGGTCAAGTTTGGGTAGATTTTCAGGGTCTGGGTTCAACGCTGCAAACTGGAATGTAAGAGAGAAAGGCCGATCGTGAAACAGGTCACCGATCCCCTTACCCGAGTCGTCGGCACTCTCTTCCCAGAGAAATTCCCACTTGCCCAGGTCCAGAGGCATCCCACATTCAGCATCTACTATCATTGGTAGCGGTGAATTGTTTGCGATGGAGTTAAGGAACGCGGGTTGAGCATAGCGCATAGGATTTGTGGGTACATCGAGAAGCTTGGGAGGACATGGCGGGGGAGGCAAAGGATTCGCGTATCTGACGCGTACAAGAAGATCTAATTTGCTGTGAAAGCAATGAGAACCAGCGTCAATGATTTTTTAGAGGCAGCATACCTTTTCTTCAAGCTCATGGCAAGAGACCAACTGACAATTGCCGCCGGCAAATGTCCCACTTTCCCTATTCCCAACTCGAATTCCATTCCGGTATTCCAATCCTCGCGGTCGCTGGTCCACATGTACAGCTTCTGGATCCCTCGTAATTCTTTTTCCTTCCATGAGTACCTCTTTTGACCCCAGCATCGACCAGTTCTGGCTCAATTGTCTCTTCAACTCTCAATTCCTCCCCAAATATTCAACAATCTTTAAAAAAATCGGGCTCAATCCGGTGTGCCACCCTGGATAATTCAAACACGCATCTAGCTACATTGACCGATGATAAATTGTTAAGAGTTTGGAAACTTGATGCCCTTGAATTGTTACATGAAAGGTGAGCTCCCTGTCCGAAAAGTAGACCGTTTTTACTTTTGAGTAGAGAGCTACCAAAAAGACCGACGAGCGTAGCTTTCACGGTCGACGGACAGACTATCGTCGTTTCGGACAAGTTTGGAGATGTCTTTAGGTATTTTCCGGTTCGTTTTCACCTCTCCTGCCCATTTGACGCGTCGAAAGTTACCCATTACACCCGCCGCCGCCCTCAGAAATGATAGCTCCCCTCAAGTCTGAACCAATGGCCGAGCAACCAGAGGAAACGGCTGTCGCCTCTACTGAAGATAACCACGAATCGTCTTCATCTGGAAAGAAACGGAAATCAAAAAAACAACAACGCCATGAAAATCCCCCTGTTCCTCGAAATTCTCTCGCATCACATGAGGCTGCCTCCAATGGTACTCTGATATTGGGGCACACGTCTCTGCTGACGTCCTTCCTATTAACCCCCGATAGCAAATACATCATCACTGCAGATCGCGACGAACATATCCGCGTTAGCTGGTACCCGCAGGGATATTGTATAGAGTCATTTTGTCTGGGGCACACACAGTATGTGCTGCCAGTGTCGTACTCCTGATGACGGCTAAAATTTAACACAGATTCGTCTCCGCTATCCACCTACCTCCTGCGCATCCTGATATTCTTATTTCCGGCGGTGGCGACTCTGAGCTGAAGATATGGGACTGGTTTTCGGGGAAGCATAAATTTGACATTCCAATCCTGGATGCCGTTACGCCGTTCATAAAAATCAAAAGCAAACCGTTCAAACTAGGCCAAGCTGAAGAGAACAGCAATCAAGCGGATGCGAACCAGGAAGACAATGAAGATCTTGAGCATTCTCCTTTGGATACCCAGGACCAAGTTGTTCTTGCCGTGCAGAAAATCAGTACGCTTGCAGAAACCATACTGTTCAGTGTTACTAGGTGAGTCGATCCTAGACCTTGCTAAACTCTCGATTCTCATGCTACCTAGCGGAACGGCTTTATTTACAGTTTCTCTTCCGAACACATCTTCCCAGCAGTCGCCTTTGATACATGCTCTTGATTTCGGTCAACCTGTTCTCGATTTTACAGTGGACACTGACCATCAAATCTGGGTGACCGTAGACATCAATTGGTCAGAGAATGAAGAGAATGTAGACGGATGCAAGGCAGTTCGATTAGCAGAACTCTCCAGCAATGGACAGGTCAGCTACTGTGTATATGTTTTCGCGCTAGGCTTCGCTTACTGTCGTGCAGCTGTCTGATATTTCTCAGACATCTTCAACGCCGGTTTTGGATGCTCTAAATGAGAGATGCTTGGTTGAAGGTAAGCTAGCTTTACGTTCCTATGCAAGAATGCTATGCCAATCATGTCGCAGCTTCCGCAAACGATCTAGTGTCACTCGATATGTACTCATCTTTAACATCTCTGCCTAAAAACACAAATGAGTTCGATGTAAACAACGAAGATTCGACCAACGCTACCCCACGACCAGGCACTGGTATACCAAAAAATATCAAAACCAATACACGCAAACAACAGGCTCAAGGTTCGGGAGGTGGCAAAAAGGAGCAGGGAAAGATGAAGACGCAAAAAGCGATTGCAGAGAAAAGAAAGAAGCTAGAAGAAAAGGCTGAGAGTCAAAATGTAAACTTGGAAAGCGAATCTAGGGCCGGGGTTGAGATTGAGGAAGATATTCCCGAGTGGAAGCGACTAAAGACGGAATCGGAGGGGTTAGGCTTCCGCTTATCGCCGTAAAAGTACATGTTTAGATACTGGAGTAGTAATATCGTGCTATTCCAAGTTTGCCACCTTTCAACACAAGGATTTGGAGTGCGGGCTGGACGGATTTCTTGTCTTTGAAGGAATCCTTCGGAAGTGGTGGAGCAGAGGAGGATCGTTGTAATTATGAAACGAAATTGAGCTTCATTTATATTGGCATCATTAGTCACTGTCAGGTGTCGCTGCTGCGCAAACTACCGATGTCCGACTCAGCTTTCTCTCTCTATGGACGGTCGACCAGAAAGATCGTTAACAGTCAGGTGCAAATATAATGGCAAAGAGAAGAAGATTTCTTTTAGCTCTGCGCAGACCTGCTTGTATAATAATCTAAGGCACAAGGTGCGCCGCTAATTATTTCCTCAGACAATGGCTTATACCTCTCCTACAGATCGAGCTGTGTTTCTCACTATCCAATTTCATCATCTATTACAAGGATGATAATAACGAGGCGAATCCCATCCAATCCGAGGAAGAGCTTACAAGTGCAATCGACTGGTTTGCGATGATGGAGGATTCTAGTACCTCCTCTGCTAGCTCCATCTTCTCCTTATCTGGCAGCAAAAAAATCTATGTGCACGTGGACATAGAGGTCGACTATGCAGGTCCAAGTCTGTCCGATTCTGGATCGATAGCCAGTGTGGACGATTATCAGCCTCGGAGCGAGCAGTCGTTCCGCTTGAGCGCCGGAGAAATCGACGACGATGCAGTCACAGTCAGCTCTTCTGGCACTAGAGGTGCTCCATTCTCTACTCGGGATCGTAGCCGGAGAAATTTGCCTCTCCCTCCGCGTGCCCCTCTACTTTCTGCCACATCTGCATCGATCAGCCTCAATGCTCCTTCTGAGACCGGAGGTCCGCCTCTCGGTCAGCATCAGAATCCGTTTGACGATCGCTATCAAGAGCCTGCACCAGATCGCGTATGGGAACGACTACGGCAGGCTGAGGAAGAAGACTCTACCAGTACCAGCTACGATCCAATAACCTCCAACCAAATAGGAACAGACTGGCTGAGAGAACAGAACGAGCGTGCAAACCGATCGCGGGGCTTCCTTCAAATGCCTAATTCGTCCTCTGATTTGTCTGAAATGGACGACCAAGTGGGGGATCTATCTTTGAATCTATCGTTGAGCCGTGGTCCTAGCGGCAGGTTTTATTACATCTATGAGCCTGACTCATCTGCGGTCTCAAATTCGCAGGAATTGGTTGAGGGAAGCGTATTCAATCCTAGCATTGAAGGCGGAATAAATGGAAAGCCACGTCCTACATCTCGGCAACTAAACTGGGTTGCGGCGCAGCAGGAAGCTGTCGCAGCTCACAACTCTCTTCCTCACACCCATCACTCTGATTCCTCTCTTGAAACCCTCATTCCTCCTGAGATACTTCAAGAGTTCCCCCCCAACCCTCCGGGCGACGAGGACTTGTCGTCGTGCTCAAACTGTAGGAAGTTACTCGACTACATGAAATATGTCTGTTATACCTGCGGGGAAAAGCCACCCGGCTCCTTTCTACAATCCCCCAGTTCATCCAAAGATGGAGATGAATCTGAACCCCATTTCACCTATCCTCCACAACCTCACATCCACCATACAGTTTACAATCCTGTGTCGCCGACATTTTCTAGCTCTTCCAGAACTTCTGTTGGGCCCTCTCAACAAAAACCGCTGTCCCCGGAACTGCTGAATTCTAACAGGGCGCTGTTTTCTGCTCCTCGACAAAAGGAAACTGGCTATGAGCTTTGCCCTGTTTGCATAGAAGATGCAGGTGTTACCCATGCTATAGAAGCTGTACAGGAACCTGGCTCATCGCCGACTGTGGGAAATATCTTCTCATCTCCCGAAGCTGCAGTCATTCAGTGGAGGAGAGCTGCTCCGTCGCAAAAAGGTCAATTACGGCATGCGTTCTTGGAAAAAATATGGGGCCACACAGGATGGGAAGATGTAGGTAAGAAACTTTAGAATGAAGCGTTTTCAAGATCTAACACATGGCGAAATAGTTCAGAGTGAAGCTGAAACGGTTAATTGTTCTGCCTGTAGTGTTACTACGTCCCTGCACAAATTGTATAAATGCGCTTCATGTGCAAGCCATTATCTGTGTCGGGCCTGTTACAGGTGATTCTGGCTCTAACGCTATAGCTCATCATCGACTGAACATTTCAACAGTCAAGTGCATGATCTCCATCCCAGGCATACCTTCCTGGTTCTCCAAAGGAAATCACCTCATTCCCTGAGCGATTCCGATCATCTCACTTACTTAATGATGCTTAATCCTTCTGAAGAACAATGTGAGGCATCTTTCATCCTTGTAATCTCCCATTTGTTCACGTCTAGCCTTAACAGCCATGGTTCATCAAGGGGTCAAGTGCGCGCAGTAAGTCACATTGTTTCCTTTTCAATCTTGTAGCATTTCTTAGCACTCTTTAGCTGCTTGATGGAGATAATCGGCGCACGTTTTCACTGCGCAGAATGCGAAGCCGTTGATATCTGTTCAAATTGTGAATCAGCCGGGCTTCCAGGTAACATTGATTCTGCGGATGGCGGTCACATTTCTTCGCACATCTTAATAAAGGTCTAGGAGATCTATGTTATCTTTGGCGTTGAATGCTTACCCCTACTAACAGATACCCTTACCGTTATCCAACAATAAGGCAAGTACTGCTGCGCACGTCTAATTTACGGATGCTTAGTCAAATTCTAGGTTCAGTCGGTGAGCAGAAAGGCCGCGACAGATTGGGCAGGAAATCCCGCGAATGTCAACCGCGCAGGGAAATATAAAGCGAAGTCGGAGATATCTTCGTATGCTCGTACAGTCATTGGAATCGGAAGCATGCACACCTCAGAACCTGCACTCAATGAAGACCATGGCATCGCTTGCAGTGCTTGTCGAAAGGTTAGCTCCGAACTGTCATTGATCTTCATCTCAAAGCCCACAGAAACCCTTAGCCTATCATCGGTGTTCGGTATCAATGCGCCAACTGTCCTGCTCCAGACGATGGATACAATCTGGTATTTTAATCTTACATATTGCTCCTTTTTTTTGCTTGGTGACATAACCGCTCCAGTGCGCATCGTGCGAGGAGTCTTCATATACAGTGCACGATTCTTATCACGCTTTTTTCAAACTCCCTCGGCCGGTCGAGCGACCTATCAGGTCTAATGCTCCCATTATCCCAGTTCTGTGAGTCGATAGCCTCGAATCGAGCATCAGTTGTTTGATGGTTTTGCAAAGATACAAGAGTCCTGCAGGTCCTACACTACCGACTATGTACAATGGTCGAGATCCTACAGGTGCACCAATCTATTCCATTGCATCATTATTTAGCTTAAGACTTGAATATGCAGGCTATCTAAATTCACTCGTACATCCGTCCGCTTTGTGCGATCGCTGCATTGACCGAATCCAAGGCGCATGGTTTCATTGTGCTCATTGCCCAGAAGATCCAAAAGATCTCTGCAGTAGCTGCGAGTCGGTGGACACTCATGATGATAATCATGTTTTTCTCGTTTTCAAAGCCCCGGTCAGTGATCATACAGGATTACTTCGACTCTCATTAATTCGCTTGTCACTTTCTTGCAGATTGACATGCTGGCGTTGAGGTACTACAAACTGAAATTAACGCAAATCCATATGCTAACCGTTACTTGCATAGACATCTCATGGTGGGAAGGGACAACTCTGAAGCGATGCTGCCGATTCTCAAGTATAGTGTGTACTAGATGACGTTATGTAGTTGAACATTTATATGTTTCTGCCGTGGAAGAACCCTGAATAGACCAGCTTTGACTTCGGTCACTCTTCGGCGTACCGGGTAATTTGGTGCAAATTACCGGTGCTCAATACCATGTTCAAATATTTATTCACTCACCAATACCACCATGGTCGCGCCCAGACGGTTGGCTCGGCTCTTAAATGAGCTTGCATCTTCTCCTGCGACAATAGGTCATCTGAAATTAGGGGACATTACTGTCGAAGTAACCGAATCGCTGACGCCTTCCCGTCTGCCTTCGAGCTCTAGTTGGAAATGGGTTGGGTTGGGGGAAGTAGAGACTCGAGGAACATACTTGCTGGATCCAACAGATGGTTTCAACGCAGATAATTTGCATTTTCTGCTGCAGAAATATTTATTGGGTCAAGATATATTTCTTGTTTCACAGCCGGGGCCATATGCGCGACGGCTTGCGCTAACATTTGCTCGCCTGTTAAACCAGGAATACGAATTGGTCTCACTGCATAGGGATGTTGGAGAAACCGAGCTCAAACAGGTGAGAGTGCATTAATTGACCTCGTCACCGTAAAAGTGTTTCACACATTCTTAGGGTCGAGAAATACGAAATGGAGGTAGTCTTGTTTACGTAGACAGTCCTGCAGTGAACGCGGCGAAGCACGGACGACTATTGATTCTAGAGGGAGTCGAGAAAGCAGAGCGCGGAATCAGTCAGTGGATTATGCCCCCGCGCCGAATATGACCATTTCTTACCTATTTTCCAGTGCCGATTCTCAACAATCTTTTAGAAAATAGAGAGATAAATGTGTGGTGGGCATGAGCTTGTAGGGACAGGCATGAAACTCATTTTCTTCAAAGCTAGACGACGGTACACACATAATCCATCCACACCGATACGAATTAATGGAAACACGCGATAAACACTTTATACCAGCCCACAAGAATTTTCGCGTAATTGCTATCGCTGCTCCAGTCCCTCCATATCCGGGTATCCCCTTGACCCACCCTTCCGAAGTCGTTTTCAAGCGCGCTTTATGGATCCTTTGGGAGCAATGCTGGCTCTTGCCGGTTCCTCCAGTCATGAATCAGCGATATATTCAGCCCTTCGTTCCATTATTCTCGCTACTCAGTATTCTTCCGAGTCCAGGCATGCCCTCGACTTTGTACCCTCCGCCAAATCGGCCCTTCCTGCCTTTCCACAGACAGCACTGCTCAAGCTTCGTGCAATTACAGACAAATTTCCTCCAACAATAGTTCAACCCTCGGATCTTGCGCGGGTGTTGCTGACTATCCATCCGGGATTGATACACGCTCAGTTCCAAGCTTGGGGACTGCTCGCTAAGCAGATGGAGGAAACAGGCTCCGGGCTTGAACTGGGTAATCCTTCAGAAACCAATCTTGGACTCTGGGGTTACACTTTGTCTTCTATCAGACGCTTGGATGAGACGACAGCGCGAGTGTATTTTGTGGGTCCCGACGCAACCTCGGTCGTATCACACGTTGTGCCTTGCGGTCCCAAACCTTTCCGGGCCTTCCCACTGAAAGAGGCTACGGAGGAAATACTTCTAATTACACCTCGTTTCCTGGGACTACTCACAATGTTCCTCCAAGCTCATGCGGCCGGGTGGGACGTCTCCTATATACCACCGGTGTTATCCTCTACCGCAAGTACTTCCACCTCAACACTAGTTAGGGTTTTTGCAGAGGTCTGAGTCTTCCTTGATCTGACTTAACACTCGTTTTAATCAATCAATCCTACATCTCAGATACTTGGCTACGATTTAGAAACCGTTCATCTATACAAAGAACTGGGTGGCAGAGAAATCGTCATGCGCAGGCGAGTCCTCGCCAATTCGAGTTCTTCAGCTAGCTCCAATGTTACAACAACTTCTTGGGAACCAGCTTCTCTCATCCGTGGTGCTTGGGATGGAAAGTTAGTCTGGTTGGAAGGCGTAGATGTCATTGCTGGTACCGGCACTGCGGGAAGCTTGGCTCGATTTGTTCAGGATAGAGAAATTGAGCTATGGGAGGGCCGGAGGATTGTTGCGGAAAAAGATGAGGATGAGGATGGGGGTGCACACGATCTCCTCACTACTGCTCACTCTTCCTTTAGAATCATTTCTACTGCTTCAAAATCTCTCCCGCTTCGTGACTGGCTTTCAGACGAACATGCAAATATGTTCTTCACTATTCCGTCGCAACCCATGGCCTTGTCAGAAGAAACATCAGTCCTGCTGAGAACCCAGTGCGACACCAGTGTCGTCGAACTGCTTCTGGGATTTGCCGGGAAATATCGCCAGCGGATGGGCTCGGGGACTTCCCTGGATGGTAGTGCCACTGGAGATACGGTCGGTACTAGTAGCAATAGCAGTGGAGCCCAAAAAAATCGGAAACTTGGTACTCGTACTCTTGTCCGCATTTCCAGGCGCCTTGCTCAGTTCCCGCAAGATGCATCGGCAGACAGTCTACGCAAGATTCTTTGCCACGCTCTGTTGGCAGAATTTTTACCAACAACGGAAAGAATGGTATTGGAAGGGATACTCGAAGAGGTTGGGTTGGGCGGTATTGGCGAAGAAGGAACGGTGGTGTATAACCATCCGCCTTTTGTTGACTCCGCTATAAAGCCTCCCGCCCTTGTTTTCCCTGCTCCCAGCAGTACCGTGCGCGATGACTCTCTTGTCAGTTCCGCCCCGACTGCGACGACGATATCGCTGTTTAATTCTGCTAACGATCCTTCTGGATTTGCGTCTCTTGTGCCTTACATGGACCACTTTCACGATAATCCACTCCAGACAGGTCTCATGAGAGATCTAGCTGTCGAGATGGAAGTTATGGGCGAGCATTTGGTGCTGCTGGGTAATCAGGGTGTGGGAAAGAACAAGGTCATCGATAGGTAATATTCGCTTGAACTCTTGAAATTCAAGCTTGGAAAATAATTGTTTTACTTTTTCAGACTCTGTCAGCTCTTGCAACGTCCGCGAGAATATATTCAGCTTCATCGTGACTCAACCGTTTCTCAGCTCATGTTTACAACTACCCTGATCAATGGTACTCTCACTTATTCTGATTCTCCCCTTCTGCGGGCAATCCGATTCGGCAGAATTATGGTCGTGGATGAAGCAGATAAAGCTCCAGAGCACGTTGTAGCGATATTTCGTAGTCTGGCTGGGAAGGGTGAATTAACATTAAGCGATGGGAGGAGGGTGAGACGACATTCCGGCGAAGTATCAGGGGATGAAGATATCGTTGTTCATCAGGATTTCAGACTGGTACTGCTAGCGAATAGACCTGGATACCGTGAGTTCAGTACACCTCCGCTCACTTGTCATGGTCAACTCAATCCCCTAACCCAGCCTTCCTCGGCAATCATTTCCTCCAAGTTCTTGGAGAGTCATTTTCGGCCTACGCTGTCTCAAACCCTGATCAGTTCTCAGAACGAAAGTTGCTTCAACAGTTGGCGCCGGAGATGGATGAGGATTTGATACTCAGGCTGGTTGGTGCATTTGCGGATCTGCGGGCGGATTATGCGAATGGCAAGGTCGGGTACCCCTACTCATTAAGAGGTATGTTTTCAAAAGCTGTTCTATGTGTTTGATCTTAAACTCGAGATTATAGAGCTCATCAATCTCGTGCGGCATATGCGAGCGTACCCGAATGACTCTCTAGATGTTGCCCTTCGGAACGTGTTTGATTTCGACGTGTACAAACCGGAGACGATTGAGAAATTGAAGGAAATTCTAGATCATCACGGGTATGTATTTTTAGCTTGGTTGAAAATACCCATCTGAGCTACAGCCTTTCAGACTACGTGTTCAGAATCTTGGTATTGACGCCGCCCGCGAGGTTTCTTCCTCCAACGGTGTTAAGGATTTGGAATACACGCCTTCCTCCAAGGACAGGCTGGGAGATCCAAAAGAAGGTGAACACGACGATAAGCAACATGTAGGTGGTAACAGATTTGCGGGAGGCGTAAGTTTTGAGTTGAATAATCTGATTAAAATTTTCTGATCATGCTTCGTAGGTTGGCGGAAGGGAGACTGCAGGTATTGGTGGAAGAGGTGGATATAAGCGATTGTACAAAAATGGCGATGTTAGACAAGTGAGTTTTTCCCGGCCCATGTTTAAGCGCTGTGATTGAATTGGGCGCTTTTTAGTTACCGGAGCAAGCCAGACGTGAGGTTTCCGAAGAAATTAGAGCAAAGGCACGAGAGATGGCTCGACAGGAGCTACAACGTCGACTCGAAGAGCTTGATATGAGTGCTATGGAGGCGAAGGGTTATGGACAACTGCTTCAAGCAACGCAGTCGCATATGGTTTCCCTTTTTGATTTACTTGAACGTACGCAAGACAGACGTCTCTTGATTGGCTCGCACCATCTCAGACCTTGCCTTACTTTAGATCTGGCTGCGAAGGAAGAGGAGCGTGTTTGGATGAAGAGGCAGACGGATGGCGAGCTGGATGATAGTAGGTTGACGGAAGGAATAACGGGTGAATCCACAGTTTATAAACGACGTACGATGGAGAAACCGGAAATTGGGAGGCCTCAAATAAAGTAAGCTGGGGTCAACAATTCGATGGAGATGATATATCTGACAAGTGCAGGCCCAAGCGGATTAGGTTCATTTTTGACCTGAGTGCGTCGATGTATAGGTTCCAATACGACGGGCGTCTACAAAGGAGTACGGAAACTGGTCAGAAAAGATCTTTCTGTTGCGTCGTTTCTCTACTGACTGCCAAAAACGTAGCTGTTATGCTTATGGAAACGTTCGATCGTCTTTCGAGAAAGGACAAGTACGTTTGGGATGTACGTTCTCTAGTCAAACTGGTCTCGAGATTTCAATTCTGACTGCTACTTTTCCAGATGTGTGGACATGTAAGTTCGTGGTGTCGAAAATTTATTATTAATATTCATTCTTGCTCGCAGTCGGGTGATGAATCAGTGATCGAACTCATCAAAGCCGGAGAACCCCCTGTAGAGCTTAAAGAGCGCTGGAAAGTGACAGAGAAGATGAATATGATTCCGCAGTATGCTTTCGCAGGTGATAACACCGGTGGGCCGAGATTTGTAACTCGACAGGTGGCTGACGCTGACATTGTTTACTGAACAGTGGAAGCGATACAGAAAGGAGTAGATGAGGTAGCGAAATTCGACGCAGGTGTGTATCACTCCGAGCCAGATATTCTCTCTACTAAACCTTTTCCATTCAGATGATTGGTTCGTTATAACAATAACTGTATGTCGCGCAATTATGTGGGGTAGAAGTTAGATTACTGATTGTGGGTACAGGACGCAAACTTTGGTCGATATCAAATCACACCGGAAGAAATTTCACGGGTTATGAAGAGACAACCAAAAGTGAACACTGCGTTGATTTGTATAGGCGAGGGGCGGACGCGGGCTGGATCACGAAAACGCTTCCTGGTGCGGGATTCAGAGTGCGTGATACGGGGGAGATACCGATGGTGCTGAGGAGCATACTGTCTGCTATGATTGACAAGTAATCTCGTAGATACAGTCCAATATGATAGGTGTGTGTTATTTGCAGTACAACCATTTATTTACTTCGTTCCTCTCGATCGACCGTGTAAAACTTAGGGTTTATTGACTTCCTGCTGCAACTCTCCCTTGTCATGGCGCACATTGCCTGAAAATAATGGGCAAGGTTGAAAAAAAGAAAAAGATTGAGAACATACCCGACGCTTGTTGCTCCTTGTCTCCGGTCACGGCACCAACAACGGCATCCTTCTTTCCTGCCAGGCGATCGGCAGTTCCTTCGGCGTAACCCTGGACTTGAGCAGCCTTGTATTCTGCTTCACCCGCCGCGTGCTCTTCTTTGCCTGACTGGGACCAGCTCGTGGCGCCAGTCACATCTCCAACTGTTTCGACAACGGTTCCTTTGATGGAGTGATATTGACCGCTGGTCTTGCTGCAAGGTAAAGTGAGCCATCGGCTAACACGTGACATCAGTAGCGAACTGCTAACCTGGGCTCGTTGGAAGAAGACATTATGTGTATGTGTAAGTGTAGATTGGATTCGATAGCAGCATCTTTTATACTGCCAAGTAGTCGCCTCGTCATAGCTTCGTCATGAGACGTCATAGGAGAGTACATCATGTGATATGACATCAGTGCTGTGTCGCAATCAACTCAAGTCTATTGCAGCATTTATAGTACACAATATCAAATTACTATCCTTTCTTGAATCCTACAGCAACAAAACACTTAGCAAAAAAACAAAAAAAAAAACACAAATACCGCACCTAGCCGACGACGCTCATAGAACAAATCTGTCCGACTTGCTCCCAGATTCACAATTTTTGGACACCCATCTCGGTCTTTCTCAAGTCGCGTACACTCGGCACAATAGTAGGCATCAGAAATTCCTACGATGAACAAAACAAACAATGAATGAGTGCCGTATGCGAGAAGAATAGAACGTACCGGGTGAGCCGCAGATAATGCATCGACCACCATAAGTACCGAAATTACACTCGTCGCAGATGCGTACCAAAGTTTCTGGGCGGACGTAAGAATCGCACACTGGACTAGGAACAGAACAGTCACAGAGGAGCAAATTTTAATATCACCAATCAACTGACCATTTTCCGTCACATTTTTCACATAGACGTCCGATAGCTTCATTTCAACTTGTTATAACAACACTGCAGCGGTTCCGATTCAGAAAGCTTACCGATACCGGGCTGCCGCCGACACATTATGAGATCTAAGGAACGACTGTTGAGATGGAATGCATACTGCCGTGGAGGAAGCACCAACCTGGGTGGTGTTTGGACATGGTCGAAGAGGAAAGGCGAAACACCGATTACAAACGCGCAATACTCGTTTGACTCACTGCACGTGATGAACGGAATCAATATATTCGTTGACAAGACACGTATTCTACAGTTATATATCCATATTTTATGTCGACAGGGAACCAGTATGAGGGAAATGCGCTGTGAGCAACGAGACCACATCAGCTTTGGTCATCATCCCATCAAGTTGTCCTCGGTGAGTGAACAAAATCTGCCGCAAGTTCTACAACAAGCCACCTTAGAACGCGTTCCTAGCAGGGCTTGTGAAGCTCACCATCTTCTGGAACATCCGCACGACCAACGCTTGAGGCACTTCCTTGCGAAGATTTATGATAGAGTTTTCTAGGCAGCGCGATAGGTCAACAACGCCATCTGAATGTGCAACGCGTTTTGCAGAGAAAGTACACTTCATACTAGCCGTCGTCGCAGAGAGATGTGTGTCTATCAAACAATCTCCATCAACATACTCGGCCCAAACAAAGTCATTGACAAACCAATGAATGACAGTAGTCTGTCTCGCGTTACAAAGCCTATCAAATCCCGTCCTTTTATAACAGGATACCCGTGAAAATTGCGGCGCTTGATCAAATTATCTGCCAAGTATGAGCTCGCTGTGAGGCCGTTTTTAATTAGAATGAAAATTATCTACCCAAGTCTTTCAAGGTGAGTTCCCCTTCTTCAATCTTCACCAGCGTGCCATAGGGCCTCATCGCATCCGCCGCAGTCTTCCCTTTATCATTGTAATCGACGGGAGGTAGCCAAGGGTAATGCCTCATAGCAATCCAGACATTGTAGATTCCATCTGTCCCCATTGCATCACCTACAAATTTCCCAGTCATGACTCCTACCATGATCGGTAGTACATGAGATAACGCGCCAGTCAATTCAAACAGAATGACTACAAGTGATACTTGTGATCTCGATTTTCAGAGCAAGTTTTGCTTCAAAGGAATTTGGCCATACCAGTCATGCGCGTTACACCACCCAGCATTGCAGAAGCTCCAATAACAGAGTAGAAACCGGGAGAAACACATCGTACGGTAGTATCCGGCGGACAGGCTTGGAAAATCCACGCCTTGGGAAAAGACGTTTGCACGGCTTGTCTGGTCGAAAATTGAGGGCTTCAATAGAAACAGATGGAAGTTGAGAATTACCCACGTCAACATTCCAACAGCACGCCCAATGCAGGCGCCAATCGCAATAGTAGGCAGGAAAATACCAGCAGGAATCTAAAATTCATGAGCACCCGGACCGATTGAAAAATGCCAGGGCTTTATACCATCATTCCGAACGTCCATGCTGTCAAAGCAAGCTTGACGCCTGCCGAGATGAGCAGTAAGAAGACATTCTCCCACATAGCAGTAGGGCTATGTATCTATGTCAGTGCTAATCTCCAGGTATAGTCAAGATCGTGTCGCACTTGCACAGTCCGTGATAGTCCCCTTTAGCAAGGTCACATTCCTGAAATAAATTTGCAACCAATTCCGACGATTGCACCCTGAGAGTGAACGAGTGTTAGGGACGCCCCAATCAATGACCAAGCCTCACCGAGTGAATACGACAAGATATGCAATAGCAGCTGTAATGGCACTGGCTGCGGCCACCTCCAAAATAGGATAATTTCCGAGGGCGCTATTCCGCCGATATAGCGCAATTTCTACATTAAGCTTGATCAAGAGAGATCCCAAGACACCCTGCGCAGCTAAATTAAAAGAGAAACTCAAAAAAAACTCAGGGAAACACACCCCAATTACTCCCAAACTTAACCATGGCACCTATGTGCGCAGATGATGAGCATTAAATTGACACGACACTTTTCAAAAACCTACTAGCTCGAAGGCTCTCCAAGTATCGCCGCCGCTAGTCACCTGCGGATCAATTGTGAAGAGTCTGCTGCAGCGCTAAGCATATTACCTACCTGGAATAATACAAGCTTCGAAGTGCCAAAAGGGTCGACGTATTGTAATGCCACTGCCGCAATAGCTGAAGCTGATTAAGACTAGAGTAAGTTGAATGAATGCCATGAATTTTGCGCGTTGCTTTACCTACGAAACCTCGCCACATTACGTCTGATTCGAGGGCAAAAGTATCAAGTTCTGGAAGCAAATCGGTCGAGCAAATTGAAAGTAGATGGTTTTTGTACACAAACCTTCGAGGCAGAATATAACCCCACCGAGCGGGCTGCCAAATGCGACCGAGACACCAGCGGCAGCAGAAGCAGCTAGCAGTTTGCGTTTCTGTGCTACAGTAACACCATAATGAGGGAGGAAGAACGGACTAACAATGATTGTACCTTCGCTGTGTCTAAACTGATGAAAAAAGCGCGATAACATGAAGGCCATACAACAAGCCACATGAACCAATGGACCCTTCATCGGAGTGAGATAGGTTGACCATACAATAAAACCTTCTTACTTCTTTGCCGAGAGACAGCCCAGACGCGACGGAGAGCGCAAGTCCGAGTGCTTTGATGAGGAGAATCCACGGTGTCAGGAAGGCGTCAAAGACATATCCGCCCAGAATCTACCGGAAGGTGAAGAATATACCTCGAGAGAACGATCGACATGAATTTGACTGACTGCTTTAATTTCGGGAACTTTTATGAGGCAATTCGAGTCAGAGGATCGCGACAAAGGGCAAGGAAACATCTTACTTCCAGTGTGAAATGCACTATAAAAAAAACCCCAATCAGTCATACTGGCCGAAAGGAACTTTTGGTCACCTACTAAGGGGCATAGATATATACCAGCAATGCTGCGCTACTGGCAAACAATACCTGACGATGGTTATAGGATTTTGGCAGAGAGTAAAAGTACCTTACTTACAGCCAACACCACATATATGGACGACTGAAGCAACGATGAAAGAAAAATAGATCTGATATTTAAATACTCGCTCCATGGCTGCCAATCGGTACAAAACTCTCCAACTATACAATAACGATGAGTGGTGAGCCAAACTAATTGAAGACTCGGGCGCACGGTCGAGTCCGCTACAACACGAAACTTGATTATGAAATAAACCTGCTCGACAGCGACCCTCGCGTAGATCTGCTAGCCTAGGTGCAGATGAGTACTGTGAACACCGTTGAATGAGAATATAAATACCATTTCACGAGTACGTCTAACCAAGCACCTGCAACACCGATACCGATACCTGTCGCGACTACGACCAACCAAACGCGCGCAGAGTCGCCCCATATTGATAAAAGACCACGTATACTCCTCTGCGACTTCTTCAAATATTCCCGCTCACGTTCAAGAGCCTCTTCGTGCAACCAGTCAATAGAGTTCCCGTCCTTGTATTTGATTTCATGTTTCTTGGGTCTAAGGTGATGAAGATCGCTATTTTCGTCTAGTTCAAATGCCTCTTCTTCGTGAACATTATTCGTTGATTCGGTATGCTGTGAGCCCCAGGACTGCTGGGGACGATGAGGAGACATGGTGGTGGTGGCAGGAGCGTGAGACGCGATGTATGCTAGGCGCCCAACTAGATAAAACTTGACCGAGTACCTTCAAAGCCTATGCTCGCTGCTGGAAGCAGGTTCCATCGATGTACCTCGCTGCTCGCTAGAAACCGCGTAGCCTGCTTTTCTTCATCCAATTTGCTGTCGTCAGTCTACAGAAACGACCGGGCTGAAAAGACGAAGGTGGCAGAACGTGAAGACAAGTGGAATTACAACAGGTCCTCGCTGTTCGACCCTTCAACAGCTGAAGATCCTTCATCCTTCAAACTCGTCACTGCGAACGACCTGGAAAGGTGCACTGAGCCTCCACGCAGTGTAAAGATGCTGGCCCGTGACTTCATCGAGGACTCGCTGTACAACCCAAATTACGGGTACTTCTCCAAACAGGCCACGATATTCGACTGGGACGAACAGCCGCTAGAATTTTCCGCCGTCCGTAACTCGGTAGAATTTGATGCGATCGTGACGAAGCGTTATGCCGCGTATGAAGCTGAGAGGCAGCTGTGGCACACGCCTACTGAGTTGTTCAAGGTGCGTAATCTTTCCAGTCAATACCTATGATTTGTACTCATCTTATTGGCAGCCGTGGTATGGGGAAGCCATAGCTCAATGCCTCGTATCCGAATATTTGCTCAAGTATTTCCCTTACGAAGACTTTGTCATTTACGAAATCGGGGCAGGGAATGGCACGCTGGCTTCCAACATACTGGACTACCTGTCTTTACATCACCCTGAAGTATACGATAGAACCCGCTACACTGTCATTGAAATTAGCAGTAACCTCGTGCAGAAACAGAAACAGAAGCTTCGGCGGAAACATCCTTCAGTAAACGTCATACACAAGAGTATCTTTCACTGGGACGTTCAAGAGCCTGCACCTTGCTTTTTCCTAGCCATGGAAGTCGTGGTAAGTGCGCTAGAATTTTCTATCTACGACCTGTTTCAACGATTGTTTACTGCAGGATAACTTCGCACACGACGTGGTCCGCTACGATTTCGAGACGCTCCAACCGTACCAAGGTTACGTGACCGTCGACAGTCATGGCGATTTCGATATGATGTATACCAAGGCGGATGATCCTCTCATCACATCTTTCCTCGGGCTCCGCGAGCAGCTCGGGCACCCCATGCCCGTTCCTCGTTTGTTCCGAACTATGCCTTCACTCCGGCGAATGTACCGAACTCTCCCTTTCGCCGCCAACATGTCTGAAGAAGAATATGTTCCTACCCGCCTTTTGAGCCTCCTTAGTACCCTCCGAAACCATTTCCCCAGGCACCGCCTTCTTTTATCCGACTTTTCTAGCCTATCAGATACTATACCAGGGAAAAATGCCCCAGTGGTACAGACAAGAGTGCGGAGCACCATGGTAGCCACAGAGACGTTGCTTGTCCATCAGGGAGCATTCGACATATTCTTCCCAACCAACTTTGAGCAGCTACGTGACATGTACGAACACATAATCTCTCAACCATTGACGCATTCCGAGTCCATCCTCCCAAATCGCTCTTCACCATTGGCTCGGAGCGTCCAATCGATGGCCCTTGGTTCAGATTATTTTTCATCCCATTCCAATCCGAATCGCCGAAGTCCGCTCGACGGTGTCTCGTCCGCGAGTGGGCTTCCTGTTGGAGAACGAATGTCCAGTGTCTTCAAACATTCTGAATTTCTGGAGACATATGCTGATTTGAGTCGGACTTCACTTCGTAATGGGGAGAACCCGATGCTAGACTTCTATAAAAATGTGAAATTCTTGTTTTGATGAAATTCAAACGGGTCAACGGCACGTAGAAGGGCCAAAAAATCGAGCTAAGCTTCGTGAATGCCTTGATGTGCTGTATCTCTGGGACGGGGGAAGAACTGCATGAAAGAATATCATGACCCTTTCTATTCCAAGTGCGAAAGTCATGGAACGTCGCTTGTGCTGGGCAGGCGATGCGCCGTAAACACGCAATATGACAATGACACGGCAATACACAAGAAAACAGCGAACGCTGTAGTGATCAATTTTTTCATTTACCATCCGCAAGTTTACGTATACTTGGACACAAATCGAAGACGATACCGCTCAATGTACACGGTAGTGGGCATGAATTTTTGTTTTGATTGCATAGGTCGGTTACAGTGCATAGTAAAAATGACAAGGGCGACAAGGAAAATCATGCCTCTGTAAGCTCCCGTAGACGACGAACGGTTCTGCGTGACTAATTAGCAAACATTTCCCGCTAATCGATAGAAAAAGCGACGCACGATCTAACAGTGGCAGCAGCAGTTGTCGAAACCGTCCATGCTCCACCCGCAATAGATTTTCTACATGCGCTGCAGTTCCAAATACCAACTGCCTGGCGTTTTACGGTGTCCTGTAGGAAGGAGAAAAAAGAGTTGCCATTGATATATGATCATGATATACAGCTACGCACCTTGCCACAGAAAGGACAAGTGTATCGAGCATGTTGAGACACTTCCATCTTCTTGACTTGCTTACGCAGTGAAGCGCCATAACGCTAAAATTCGTCCCCGAAGTTTTTAGAACCACCTTCCGTATCCACAGATGCGTCAAATCTACGCACAGTACCGTACTTTCCAGTGATTCCAACTTTTTTCGTCCGTTTGGTCTAGAATAGAATGAGCGGAAATATTCGGAGCACAAACATGGGTATAATTTACCATGTTATCTTGAGGCTGGGGGAGACGGTTACCGCGTTCATACAGTAGAAGGAAATATTTGGATAGCGATACGTGACTGTGGGACAAGTTTACATAAACTGACTGTATCACATGATCTACACAGTGTCAAAGCTAGAAATATTGGACGCTTTAGGGTATGTTGTACTGTGATTCTGAGCTTTTCTTCGAAATAGCTTTATATACAAAATAGTTAATAAAAAATAAAGGAGAAGGATACAATAGAACGGCCTCTGATCTCCAATGTGTAACCAAATTCGTCTTCCGTTTGCATCGAGCAGCTTCAGCCAGCGACTTCACAACGCACCGTGAAACTAATCCGCCTGGGATGACAGGAGGCTCCTGATCTTCTGTCCGGAGACGGTTATCTTGGTAGATGCTCGTAACACAATAGAAGGGGGTTGTGGGAGGTTTCGGATGTTTCGAGGTTCACGAAGCTCGTGATGGTTTTGAATAGGTAGGTAATGGAGATTTAATTCGGTTACTATTCACGCTGATACCTTAGTATCCGAGATCTAAGTAATCAAATTCACCAGTAATCGTCCTGGCGGCTAGAAACTATATAACCCTTCCCATTCTTCTTCCTCTCCTTCTCCCAGCTCTCGACCCATTTAGTCATTTTCCCTCTGGACGACTCACTGCCGACATTTACGGTCGCGATCATCTTACCCCATTCCAGCGACATGGCAAAACAAGTCAGTTCAAAGAACGACGAGTGTTCAGAATAAGGGACAGGGTACACTTGAAGTGTTGAAGACGAACCACGTCCTAGATGGAGGTCGGTATGAGTGAATGTGCTTCGTTGACCTCTGGAAATGATAGTCGGTATGGAAGGCGTCATATCAGTCCCAGCCGGCGGGGAGTAACTGAGGAAGAATGAGCCTTGTTATCGAGAGATGACTATTGATCACAGACTGACGTCCATCCGGTAGGTCTGAGGCCGACAATCTTGCGAAAGTGGCCCTTGTATTTCTCGCTGTACTCTTTGAGCTTGTCCAGGTTCACGTACCCTAGTGGTACTATATGTACTTGAGCATCAAGTGGATTTCTTGTCAGGAGCGCTTGGAGTTCAGGGTCCTCTTGACACCGCAAGATGGCAGCTTTGCGAGTATCGCAAAATATTTTGGATCCAAGCGCTCGAGCGACAGCCTTGACGATGCGTTCTTTACCGATGGAATATGTTCTACAAATCATCAATAAACAAGCACATATTGAGAAACCGAACGGTTACACGCACCCAATAACCATAAGTACATTTTCAGGCTTATTCTTACCCTTGATCGAAGTAAACTTTGATGAAGAAACCCAGCTACTCATTGTTCCAAGTCGAGGATGGTCTGAACTCGTGTCATCGCCTCGGATTCGCTTTGCTAATTCTGCGCATGCAGATATAACCATCGGTTGTGGCGGAAATGTGTACTGAGGTGAAGATCAGTCATATCCAGGAGCGAATCTATCAGGCGCACTTTAGGATCTAGATAGGTCGTATCCAGATAAACAACGTCTATTCTCTTTCCCTTCACGGCTGAATGATTAACGTGCGCTGGACTTGAGTCAAGTACTGGCGTCAAAGATAGATAGGCAGTTGGTTGAACTAAGAAGCATACCTTGCCCGAAAATCACCACAATGCAGATACCTGAACGTCCTCGTCGAACCAACAAAGGGTGATTTAAACGCACTATCACCAGCATCCACAGTTTGTTTACCCTCGAATGCAAAAAGACAAGAACCAGGACAATGGTTCGCTTCAATGAGCGAGACGTGCACCCCGCCGGTGTTAGGTATTTCAGTGGAAGCATCCATTGGAAGAGCGTGTACCCAACTTCGATCGACCTTAAGCATGTGGACAATGAGATTTGCCGTTCCTTCTGAGCAGTAGATAGGCCCGCTGTTCCAGGAACTGCTGAGAGCAGTATAGTGATCGCTATGCGCATGCCTGTGGAAGTGAACATATAGGTACAAGGGGTCACGACATAATATGAAAGGACGTACGTCAAGAAATAAGCGTTTACACCAGGGATAGTTCCATATTTGAATGCATCAACCGCGATGGGCATCCCTTGCAAAACTTTGTAGAAGGGCGCCTTGCGTCTTCCTCCATTTGATTTGGACGGGCGGAAACCGCGATCCTCGGCTACAGTGGCTTCCTTCCATGCTTGATTCTCCTTATGCGAAGCCATAAGTACAGAATAAGCGTTACTAGCTGCAAGACCTGAGGTACATGTTGTCGAAGTTTCAGATACCGGCATAGGAGGCGGAGGCATTGGGGTTGGTGCTGTACCTGAAGAGACAGATACGGTTGAACCTAACATCATTTCGTGAACCTCTTGCTCAGAAATATCTTCTTCAGATGTGATTTGGGATATTTCATCGTCCCCCGTACCCCATTCGTCAACGTCAAACAGATCGTTCTCTGCCTCCATCACAGTGTTGCTCGAGCTGCTTCCTGCGGCATTTAATGAAGACGAGTATTTCAAAAGCACAGGGGGTCTACCAAAAACAGCGGAAGGGTCGTGTGGGGGCAATGGTGCTACAGGTGGCGCCACATTTAGTAAAAGGGATGTCGGTTTACCAAATAGTACATATGGCCTGCTCGAAGTCGCGACTGGCGGCTCTGATTCTGGCTCAACGAACTCGATATCTGGAGAGCTTGATCTCTGCTTTTTCAAGGGCACGAAATTGAGATCGGGCTCTTGTTCTGAATCTGAATCAATGACAATGATTTCAGGGTTGCTTGGTAGATGATGAGCCGAGGCTTTTCGGCGTTTTTGAGGAGGAGGACCTGGGGTAAAGAAGCTAAGAATGGTGGTAGATTGAGTAGGTTGGCTTTTATTCTTTCGTTGACCGACAGCCATGATCAAAGTTGGGAGTAGAAGTTGCTTGGCGGCAGGCAATTCTCTCACGAGTCAACGATTATGTGCTATATCGCCCATTCACCGCCACGTCTCTCATGTCTTCGCGCATTCCTACTCTTCGAGAGGCTTTTACATATCTCGCTGGTCGACCCTTGCGCTGGTTTCCTCAGCTCTGCACTTTCATTTTCGTTATCTGGTATTTCGGTCCAGTGATCCGTGGTGGGCAACCCGAGGATCTGATCCATGCTGCCTTGCCCCCGCCAATAGGCCATCCTCATCAACCGCCTCTATATCGACCCCCTACGGCGTCCTCGGACGATTGGAAGCTGAGAGCGCACCAAGTCCGTGAAGCATTCATTCACTCGTACAAGGGATACAGAGAACACGCATTTCCGGCCGACGAGCTTGCCCCAATATCGGGGCATAATGTGACAAATTTCAACGGCTGGCAGATTTCTATGTATGATGGCTTGGATACAATGTGGATTCTGGGTTTGACAGACTATTTCGACGAAGCCGTCCAATTCATTGCTGGAGCCAACTATACCACCAACCCAGTAAGCAGACTCACCAATTCTCGCACTGACACTGAATACAGCTCCATGCAGAAACAATACGTCCCCTTCTTTGAAACCGTTATACGTCAGCTCGGAGGCCTATTGTCTGCATATGCACTGTCTGGGGAACTTGTTCTTCTTCAGAAAGCTGACGAATTGGGCGGAATGCTGCTTCCGGCTTTCAACACCTCTTCAGGATTTCCAATGTATGCCATCAGCACTAGAACGTATGCTTGACTCCTATTGTTTTTTTCTTGTTTCGACTGACCCATCGTGGTTCCAGAAACGCGACGCGACCGGGATGGGCTGGGAATACACTTTGGGCCGAAGCGCTGAGCAACCAGCTTGAGTAGTAAGTTTCATGTCTATCGCTCAGTCCGGGTACCGACACCATTTTTCAGTAAATATCTCGCACATCTCACCGGGAAACCAGAGTATTTTGAAAAAGTACACGCTACCCTTTGATCCCTCGGTCAATTATCTGATACTCTTCAAGGCGGAGCGCTGTATGGAGCTCATGTACACTGCGAATATAACCGACGGTTTATTTCCAACTCGATGGGATACTAGAAAGGGGACACCTGTCAACCGTGAGCTCTGTTGTTCGACTCTTGTTCCTGCCACCAATCCGATTTGAAGACCAATTCTCTGTGGGCGCTTTTGCTGACAGCGCGCACGAGTATTTGCTCAAGCAATGGCTAATGACAAGTCGTTCGGAGACGAAAATCAAGGACCTTTGTAAGTAGAATGTTCCGGTACATATCTCAGTCCTCACGCCTCTTCTAGATTTGAAAGCTTCGAAGTCCATCATAGAACACCTTCTCTACATCACCCCAAACCGTGAAATCCTGTATGTAACGGACGCCGAGATGCATGAACAATTTCAGCAACCCCACACTGGAACTACCTCCGCTTCGCCGCCCAATATAACTAGCTTTCCTTCTGCAAATTTTGAACATCTCTCGTGCTTCCTCCCTGGACTGCTTGCGCTCGGCGCGCATACATTAGATCTCTCTCCTTCGGAGAAAGAAATACACTCCTTCGCTGCGGAAGGGCTGGGGTACTCATGTTGGTTGACATACGCTGACACGAGGTCGGGATTGGGCCCCGACGTGATGTCAATGGAGACGTTCCAGCCAAATATCACTGAGGGTCTCTGGTTACCAAGGTTGGAGAAGTGGAAAGAGCAGGGGAGAAGGGGCCGACCTCCTGGTTTGAGGGAGCCTGGACCAGTAAAAGGACAAAAGAAGGATTATTCGATGTATAAGAGGACCTATCTACTGAGACCTGAGGCCTGTCTTCCTCGATCCCTTGCACTTATCATTATGCTGAGCCATACTCTTTGAACAGGCCGTTGAAAGCTTTTATATCTTGTGGAGGACAACCGGAAATCTAGCATGGCGGGAACGTGGCTGGTAGTTGAATTCATTCTTGTCCTCCTCACTGCCTGATACTGTTTATCCACTTCAGGTCAGTTTTTGAATCTATTCAGAAACACGCCAAGACGCAGTTAGGTTATGCCAGCGTTTTGGATGTGGATTCATCCTCGGAAAAGATTCCTGTTAAAGACGAGATGCCTAGCTATTTTTTGGCAGAGACGTATGTGTTGTTTTATTGTCCAAGGCATGTTCGTCTGAGCAATATATGCCCTAATAGATTGAAGTATCTCTATTTGCTGTTTACTGACGAGGAGATAATACCTCTGGATCAATTCGTATTCAATACAGAAGCGCACCCAATACCAATATTTGAATGGACGGAAGCCGAGAAGATGCTTTACAACATTAGCTGAATGTGGAGGAATCAGGATGTAGCTTATCACATTAATTTGTCTCCACCTACCAAATATTAATTCGTGCTTTTGCCTATGCGGTAATCAGCGCCTTGATAACCATAAAAAATAAGTATACATAGGCTGTTCCAACTGCCTACAACCACCATCCTCAAAGTGAGCGATCTGAGGCATTGGTCAAAAAATAAAGGCCACGATGGAACTCGATCTACCACAATTAATGAAGGTCCGCAGCAAGCTTCGACTGAAACCCTGATAAGAATGTGGAATGAGAATAACCTCAACCCCAGGTGAGGGTTAGGACGAGCTTGAGACCGATCGAAAGAAAAAAAAGCCCACCCAGCCGGAGTGGCTGATGTGAGACCGGAAAATATGTGAAGGGACCTGTGCCATCAAGGTAAATATGAGGTCTTCAAGTGAGAGCGGCCACGCTTTTATACTCCCGGAGGTCCGTGCGCACGTCACATGTCAGCTCAAGCGCAGGCGGATGGACGGGCCGGCCCGTCTGGCCGATAGCCTGAAGCCTCGTCCATGGATGCGGTGGAAAGAGAAAACTCTGAACGGCAAAAACGCTGGCGAGTCATTATTCCATTTTGGTTTCTTGATGACTGACATCCCAAACAGGGCCAAGGAACAAAAGGTTGGCGAAGGAACATACGCTGTCGTATACCGAGGTCGGTTTCCACCCGTTTCAAAATGGCACGTTCCGTGACGAGCCTGCTTCAGGGAGAGAAGTTTCAACCGGCCGCAGGGTTGCCATTAAGAAGATTAAAGTTGGCCAGTTCAAAGATGGTCTAGACATGTCAGCTATCCGCGAAGTTAAGTATCTTCGAGAACTAAAGCATCCGAATGTTATAGAGGTATGCGTAGCAGCCTCTCTGGGCCACTTGGCTTTTACCCTGATACGCTTGTCTAGCTGCTTGATGTCTTTTCCTCCAAAACGAATCTCAATCTCGTCCTTGAGTTCCTTGACTCGGATTTGGAAATGATCATTAAGGACAGGTCTCTTGTCTTTCTCCCGGCAGACATCAAAAGCTGGATTGCGATGACTTTCCGAGGACTGGAATTCTGTCACCGCAACTTCATTTTGCACCGGGTGTGTGCTACTCCCTGACCGTGCTTTTCCCCCGAGCGCGCGCGTTCATCACCATCCCCAAGGATCTCAAACCAAACAATCTGCTCATTGCCTCGGATGGTCAACTGAAGATTGCTGATTTTGGTCTCGCTCGTGACTTTGCCGACCCGGGCTACAAAATGACTTGTCAGGTCATTACACGGTATGTGGTCCCTCTTGAAACACCAGTTGCCCCACAATGAATCACAATTACCAGATGGTATAGGCCACCAGAACTCCTCTTTGGCTCTCGGTACTACAGCTCCGCGGTCGACATCTGGTCAGTCGGATGCATTCTCGCCGAACTCATGTTACGGACTCCATACCTAGCGGGAGAGAGCGATATGGATCAACTGAAGACCATCTTCCGTGCATTGGGCACACCCACAGAACAAGAGTGGCCGGTAATACTCTTCTTTCAGTGTAAAATTGTTGCACTCTTCTTATCGTGTTTCAAGGGCCACACCAAATTGCCAGACTACGTTCCTGTCGGCCAGTTTCCTAAAACCCCTTTACGTGACCTTTTTACCGCTGCTTCCGCAGACACGCTCAGTCTCTTGAGTAAATGTCTTCTTTACGAGCCTCGGAAACGGATATCAGCCAAGGAAGTACGTAATTTCCTTGTCGGTCAATCTTCGCTCTGTTCACCTTTGGTCCAGGCCCTACATCACCCATACTTCATCGCTATCCCCCATCCATCTCATCCTTCAAAGCTACCTAAATGTTCAACTCAAATGGCTCCGCGTCCGTTAGAGGAAGTCGACGGCAATGTCGATATGGCAAGCACCGGCCCAGGTGTCAAAGCCGCCGGCCCTAACAAAAGCAAGCTGAAACGTAAAATAACTTCTCCCATGGAAGAGTCTAGGGCTCGTTCAATAGCGCGGAAATTAGACTTTACCAAGCAGGCCAATAGTCCCTAGGGCGTGGTATGTCCATGTTCAAAGGGAATTTATTTGAATTCCCATCCGACTGTCTGTATTTGTGTATGTAGATGTTTTTGTGTAATGTGTATGTATCCTACAATTGCTACTCATATATATGGGTACTTAAAAGTCAAAAAAAAAAAAAAAAGAAAAAAAGAGAAGAGAAATTGCCCGGTTATGTAAAAACAGCAAGAGTGAGAATAACTGATTTTTAGCCCACACACATACACTAAACGAATCCAATCATCCAATCATCTTGCTTCGTCACAGTACTGACACTTCGTTGCCTGGCCGCGATTCTCCAACCCACAATTCCCACAATCCCATGCGCCAACCTTTGGTTGTGGAGGCTTCAAACCTGCAGCTGCCCAGTCAAAACCCTGAACGACTGGTTTTTGAATGGGTGCAAAGGCTGTCGGTGTTCCCGCGGATGTCGAGGGTGATGGTGAAGAGCCGACTCTCGCAGTCTTACAGTGTTTACACTCCAATAAATTAGCACCTGTATTCTGCAGCATGCACGTCGAACATGTCCATTCATCTGCACTCGTACTGCTCTGGAGATTCTTCATACTAGATGCCGCCCAGTCGAATGATTTGACTGGGGCTTTTAGGGGTAGCTCACGGACACTATCACAGGTAGAACACTTTGTGGCCGATAGGTCTGAGTTCTTCAGCGAGCACACCTTGCATTCCCAGTCTAATGTTTTATCTGGAACTTTCATACCAGCAGCGGCCCAGTTAAACGACTTGGAGGTATCTGGGGCGACAGAAACAATAGTCGATGTTGACGCTACGGGAGGTGCATCAAAGTCGAATTGAGGCAGCATAGATGGAGGCATCTCTTTGACGGCTGCCTCAGCGCTAACATTCGTCGATGAAGAAGCCAAAGCTTTGACATCATCGAAGGAGAAAACAGGAAGGGATGTAATAGGAAGAGAGCGAACGTGTCCTTTCGGGTCGGCGACGGCGGATTTTCCTTTGATAGGCAGACTATCTGTAGCCACCAGAGTGGACGAAGAAGTCTCGACTGGAGCTGAAGGGATAGCGGCTGGAGCTGGATTCGCTTTGACTCCAAAAGAAAAAGCATTGGGGACTGGAGGATGGACAAAGGAGGACTTCGTCGCCACACTGGAAGCAGAAGGTTTTTGATCTCTGACGGGTGAGAATGCAGTTGGTTCAGAATCCCCGATAGCCGATGACGAATCCGAGGTCGTTGACTCAGGCTTGTGACTGAAGCGGAGCTTGGAGGGTTCTTTTGGTATGGCGCTGAGCTTTATAATATTGCCATTGGAGCCGAAGTGTGGGCCCCGGCCACTACTGGAAACTGGAAACATCGACGTCGAAACTTGACCTGAAGGTAATTTATTGAATCCATTTGTCCGACTTTCTCCTGGAACTTCGATAACCTCCGAAGGCTTGGTCGATGGTTGTTTGTGAGGCATATCATCATCGATTTCCTCGATGATAGGAGTATAATCAGACGCCTTTCCGTGCCCGTTGATAGTTGATGACATTGAATCGAAGCTAGTACCTTTCAGCTTCTTATTTGCCGGTGTGGATTCCTCCTCGTCTTCCACCTCCTCGACTTGGGGACGCATAGCTAATTTAGCGGCTGCCTTGGGTGGAGAGGGGGAGCGTGCAGACGATGGAAGTCCTTTACCGAGATTAGTGGGGGCTCGAGAACGTTTACTTCCCTAGGTATGAAAATTAGGTTTCGCGTCAAAATTTAAGGAAATCAGTATACCTTGGGAAGCGTGGCTTCAATGATTGCTTGAGCAGAGAAACGATCTTCTACTTTGCCATTCTTTCCTTCCTCATTCTCATTCAGACTTGTCTCCTTTTCTTCGTCAGGCTTTCCAGCAATCAACGACTTGGGCGGGAAAGAAGCTCTGCCTGATGCTCTAGTCCTCTTCGTTGGCCTGGGTTTCGACTTCCCACCGATAAATTTGACGGGACTCGCAGCCTGATAAGGGTTGCTGACAGCGAGAACTTTGACCGGAGTTACTTCTTTGATTAACTCGCTCATATAGCTAGCCGCTTTTGTCGTACGTTGCATCGTTGGCGATCCATCATCCGACGACTTGGACGAGGGTGTAGGAGAGGAAGGCTGCCCCCAGGCTTGCCGCAAGGGGGAAGGTACCACCGGCGCAGAAGGTTTCGGAGGTGCCCTGAGATGAGAGCTGGATGCAGATGTTCTCACGCCGTTTGTATGTGACGACTTGAGCTCACTTGGTGCGCTCCGAGAGGATGGCAGTGGGCTCGGGGAAGGAAGATGTGCACCCTGGGCAGCTCGCGTCGGCGAAGGAGCGGGAGCCGGCGAGCGGACTGGGGCTGAGTGCCCACTGGGACTAGAAGAAGATGTTGAAGCTTCTTCGCCCACCCGCCGCCGCTTGGTGTCAGTTTTGATAGGTTGAGCGGCCTTTTCTAGACTTTCCTGCAGAACAAGTCGCGAAGGGCGAGGCGAAGGACCAAATGCAGGTGAATGAAATCTGTTCCGCGTGGGTTTTGCGCTGCCTCCTCCCTCCCACCGATATGTCCCATTCGGATTTTGTTTGAGGAGTTTGCGTGTGGACGAGGCTGGTGTGGGCGGACCGTTTACATAGGAAGGGGAGAACGAAAATGGCACTGAGTTGGTTTCATTCGCGGGGAAAAGAGGCGAGTTGCCTCTAACTGGAGTAGAGGGAGAGCTTGAAAAGCGAAAGGTTTCGTGTTCCTCCACTGATAACAAAGATTGAGCTTTTGAATTACAGCATTGCGTCAATCTTTGCTTACCGGGTGTACTCTGTTTAATGATGGAGATGAGTTCCTCGGCTTCACCAGTAGTAAGTGGTGTATCCGAAGGCCGTTCTCCGAGATACTTGGATAAATACTCCAGCCCTTTCTGGGGTGATCCTGGACTGACATCATGGGCAAATGTGGCATTGGTGGGAGATACAGATGAGTCTACTGAAGGCGGGGGTTCTTCGGTAGACTCGAACGGCGATGAAGATGATTGAGTCTTGCCATTAAGAGACCGAGAAATCTGTTTTCGTCAAATGAGAAATCGATTCATGTGGAGATTGCGTTGTACCCACCTGGTGTCCTCGGGAAGACAGAGAATCTGCAGCTGCAGCTCGATTGACGGTCTCATCATCGAGGTATTCAGGCTCCTCTAGTTGGGTCCGTGAGCGGAGTGGGTTGAAATAATTGAAGAGACCAGCAATGGACCAGGACTGGGCATAGTATGAAGAGTCAGAGAAAAGCGGTCAAAATATGAAAAGAGATAAATTTCACCGATTTCTTGGGAGCAGGGCGTGCATATGGAGAAGCAGCAAATGAGCGCACCGTGGCCCGACTGCCGCGACGAGCAGGTCCGCTCATCGTGATCAACAACGCGAAAAACGCAGAACAAGAAGGAGAACAAGGCGCAAAATGGCAGCACGTTTGCTCGTGAGAATGAATTGTGACAACGTGACAGTCACACTTGTTCTCCCGATACTGCCAAAACTGCCAAAATGCCGGACAAGGTGCTGCAAACACCGTACCCAGTCATCGACATTGACCCCCATTTCTCTCGCGTCATAAGATATTTTAGAGCCACTGACTATGCTGTCTGGGCAGCCACCACCCTCGCCGTTCCTGGCGCATTCTTAGCTTGGGGTAATCTTCGCATCCCATTTGTTAATCCAGTTCCTCGCGTCAATCTAATTAATTCCAGAAATCGCTGACCCACAGGGTGTCACCGTCAAGAGACTAAACCTCGCTCCCGGAGAGAAACTTCCCAGAGGACGAGCTGCTCTGGAAGTGCAGTAGATGTTGTCACAAGACGAATGGTGACTAGCATGCGAGTTGCAACGTTCCTTGGCTTTTGTGGAGGCTTCCTTTTGGCGTACCAGAACTCTAGCAGTATGTCGCAGCTTAACACGTCTCATTACGGAAAGTTAATACTCAACCCAAGAGCGTTTCTGGGGATGGTCAGAGAACAAGCGGGAAGAGGAGAAGGATCTTGCCGAACTATCACAGTTGGCAAGGGAAGGCAAGCCTCTCTACGGAGAGTCACCTCAATCACCTTGGGTGCAAGGCGCTGCTCACCGGAACTCCGTTTTCTCCCAACTCAAATTTTGTGCGTTACTCCAACATTCTCTCAGCCGTGTTGCTCACTATTCATTTTAGCTGCGTTCCCAATGTCTGTCACATTGTTCTCGTCGTAACAATATTCTTATCATCTTTCATTGCAGGTTCAACTTTGTCAACCATCCTCATCACGGTGTCGACGAGTCCAAGTACGGGGTGAAGGAAAACTCGAAAACAGAAGATGTTTAGAACGACCTTTGTATCTATTTCTCGGTGCTATACAATTCATTATTCGGAAGCCATTGGCTTCAGGGATGACCGCCTTATATTGTTCTCGGTACGAGCCTGCAGGACCCATTGCTGCTCACACCTCTCGATACCCGGACAACTTCCAAAACTCCTGAGAAGGGACCTACATATAACCTTGTGGGTGATCGGAAAGCAGAGTTTCTAGATTTGACTGGAGAGTCCTGGAATCGGGATTTTTCGTCCTTGGAATGTATTGGGGAATAAGATACAACGTAAAGGGAATGATACATCGTTGAACGATGTCGCGATAAACAGGAAAGATCGTAAAGCATGAGCACAGGAGGAGAGATACAAACAGTCCGCGTCAAAATTATGATAAAAATAGGAAAACAACGACCGTGTGAGTGAACCGATGTCCTGCAGGATTTGTCAATGTGGAGTCAGGTTTATAAAAACTTTTACAGACGCACTTTATCGCTTCTCCCGAGCTTGAGGGGCAGAACTACCTTCTGGGGCCACGTGAAGGCTGTCATACGTCGGTGGAATCTCGTCCGGTCCTTCTTCCTCTTCCTCAACAGCACCATCTTGAACTCGACCACCATCTTGATGCACCAGAATCTCCCTGCTTCTTCCTGCTCCACTGGGCCCAGCAGCGAATTTTGCTCCGCGACCAGCGAGGTCACCGGGAACGAATCCACCAACAAAACCTGGATCAGGATTGGCTACATTGAAGCGATTATGCCCGGCAGCAGGAGATGCACTGTGTGAATTAGTGGACGATGATACAACACTTTCTGGGCCAAAAGGATTTGGGAGTTGTTGGGAGGCGCTCGCCGGGCCGTCTGCACCAGGATAGTTGTGTCCGTACGCGGCAGTATACACAGAAGCTGGGATTCCAGTGCTACTGCTCGCTGGTCTCGTACGGCCAGAGCTCTCAGTATGTTGAGCTGACATTTCAGGAGATGCATGTGAGGAGCCATCGTGAGTCGGCTGATACAGCGGATATGGAGAGACTACTCCGGCCCCAACCATCGACCCGGCTAGTCGCCCTCCCATTCTACAATCAAAGTTGAGCGAAAGATCCATGTAGAAGAAGAGGTCCCGGGAACGCACCCATCGTCTTCTAGCCCAGTATTAGGGATATCTGGCAATGTCGGACCCTGTCCTCGAAAATCTTTTGGTTCGCCTTTGACGGGCTTCTGAGTTACAATTCGGTCTGGATTAAAATTACCGTCGAAAGCATCCAGGGACCTTTGCCTCTGTCGATGCCTTTTCCACCAGATAGTAATCAATAAAACGATTATGATGAGCCCAGCCCCACCACCGACTGCACCTCCCACGATCGCTCCAGTGTGCGAATCGCTGGAACCAGACGATTCTGACGCCGCAGTGACTGTGGCTCCAGGAGGTAATATTGACTGGGTCTCGACTACTGTGGTGAATACTTGGCCATTGGCTGAAGTTGATACCAATGTCGCTTGAACGGAAGTTGTCAGTGAGGCTGTAAGAGTGGAAGTAGTAGAAGAAGAGGATGTCGAGGTCGCTGAGGAAGAGCTGGAGCTAGACGATGACGATGAACCGAGGGAGCTAGAAGGACTCGAAGAGCTCGCGGAACTACTCGGCGACGAAGATGATGATGATGATGAAGGTGGGGAAGAGCTGGGAATTGAAGAGCTCGAAGGCGATGTCGTTGAGGACGTGGAGTTCGTGGACGACATTCTTCTGTAGTGATGGCGGTGGTAAAGGAGTTTGTTTTTTCAAATTTTTACTCCGATTATATTACATCATACTCGCCGGAGATACATGGAGTGCGGCGCATCCACGCACGCCTAGGCCACGCCTAGCTCCCCAAGTCTATTCGTTTTTCGCCACCCTCTTTAGCTCCCTTCTCCAGGTCATCGCTTTTTCCCTCACCCTCTATCCGGTCCTGCTTCCGGTTAACTTCCCACCTTAGCCCGTCCCAACCAAGCCACCGCTTCTTCTTCACAGGCGTCCCCGGAGCGTCGAGTCCTGGGCCTCTAGCCAACAAGATGAAAATTTGCCATAAGGAAAAACCGAGAGTCATAAGAGCACATGCACGCCAACCATAGTGAACGAAGACGTATGTACCCGCAGAAGTACCCATTACTTGACCAATGAATAGCTAGTGGGAACGAAATTATGAGAAAGAAGGAAACCAAGGTAATAAAGCTCACTGAGAGAATGTAGACGGCGTTGAGTCGCGCTCTGGCTTCAGGTGCAATACTGGACATAAACCACTTCAGACTTTTTGTGAAAATTGTCGAGAAACGATGCTTTTTCACCTGAAAATATTTGATGCCAAGCTAGTTTGAAGCATCTGTCTGAAGATATCAAGCCCTAGAATCGCAACAACTACGGCTGCGATGTTGATCCCATTTCCAATCACTTGGACGACCTACGCGCATCCCAGATATTATTGTTATTATCCTGAGGAATGATTAATGAATAGTAGAGGTACGCACTTGGAACACTATCAAGGCACTGCAGCCCGCCAGTGACGCATAATATGCCGGGAGGGCATCAATGGTTTTGCCTACAAGCGGGGCCATTGCTACACCAAACAAGCCAACCAGCCCGAACAGACCTATCACGAGCCTATATCGCGAGCTTGTGGGTTAGAATATCCCAAAATGTTGGCGTACATAATTAGACGTACGTGGAATAATTATAAGGCTCCCCCCCCAGTAAAAAAGTGAGGGTGACCCAAAAGGCACTGAAGCTTGCACTGCTGCCCATGTTGACCAAGCATGCCTGGATTAACACCGGCTCTGTCACTGCATATTTACCCATTGTCCACAGCATTCCCCAATAGGTGATGCCTTGAGTTTTGGCCGGATAATCCGGTATGAGCGCCCATGAACCTAGTAAAACCACTGCTTGTAGGCCAATAGCAAGATAATAAACCACCCTCCAAGTCACAAATTGAGCAATGACACCGGCAAGCACGCGTGCAATCAAAACACCTGCTAACAATCCGCTGAACACGACCGAAAGAGCAGTGGCCCGTTTGTGTGCTGGTGCGAGATCAGCTGCGAGAGGAAGAAGTACCTGTGGGGTGACGGAAACGAGGCCGACCAGGAAGGAGAAAACGAGGAAGACGGTGAAGGAGGATGTCACGGCTAGGGGAATGGAAAGAGTGGTGGATAATAGGACGATCACGATAATCAGCTGGCGTCGGCGAACAAGGTCACCCAAGGGCGAGACAAAAAGAAGGCCGACGGCATAACCAGCTTGGACGAGGGTGGGTACTCTAGAACAAGAATTATTGGCCCATGAAGATAAACGTTGGTATATTGGTCTAACGTACTGTGATATTTTATCGTAGGAAACGTTGAATGATTCCGATAACTGGACTAGAATGATTTTGAATGAGAATCTGAGCTCAGTGGACATTCGAATTGTACCTACTTAACAATGGCTGGTTGTAATAGAGATTTGCAACGACTTGGGAAGGAGTCAGCAGAGTCAACGAAGCCACACGGAATATTTACCAAAGGTGCTCGCAAGGCCGAATGATATATTCAACACTAGTCCGAAATGAAAAGGAGGATTGTCAGGGTGGTAGCGTAGTCTAGCTGGTATAGGAATCAGTCCAAAATCAGTGGTGGGCCAATGTTTTGCGTCGGGCGTTTGATTTTCTGGTATGGGATCTTCCATTTCTAGTGTAGGGTCGGTCGTGCCAGTGAAAGAGCAGCTGGCTCCCCTCCTTATACTGCCAAATGAGTCAAAGCCGTCTTCCGTGGGGGTTCCGAATCCCGTGTACAACGTCTGTGGAAAAAAAAAGCAGAATCCGTTATCAGCGCTTCAGCTCCAATCTCGCGTCCCAATGTGATACGAAATTATTATTTCTACAAAAGAGTGGTCCGAAATGAAAAGTCTCCAATTATACAGTCAGAAAAGGATTCAACGTTCTATTCCTAGTATTTTCAAGATCATTCTCTCCTCAACTTTTCTATTTTCGCGCCATAATCCCTCCATCACTTACGATAGGTGGAAACTACCCAGCCCTTCTCTGATTGCAACGCCCAATTTCTCTCTCATAACAGCCTTGGTCGAATACTCGGGCAACTTCAGATAGTTGACACACGTCATAACGCTCGGCAAATAATCATCAGCCGTAAGGGGTGATTCATGTGGCTTGCGGACAACAGTAAAAGGTGGATTGAGCCCACGGAAACCTTGTCAACGGTCAGCTTAAAAGAAGTAGAAGCGAACGGCTTCGTCTGACGAACCTCCGATAGGTAACTTGGGACTCCCGGTAATGAATTGCAAGAAGTCTCGTCGGATATTAGGATCGTAATCTGACAGAATTTCAACCAGGTCGCGGATAGCGCGACTATCGGGATGGAATCCATGATCTGCTTTGATCGCTTCGCTGAGAGCTAAGCAAAATATTCACTCAGTCCGAAATAATTGGCTTCTGAGAAGGGCACCCAGACACTTACTCTCATTAGTCCAGTCTTCATCCCCATTTCCAAATAGCATCACCAACTCCTCCACAGAGAATGCCTGAAGATCAGTGATAGGGAACACCTTGCTAAACCCGTCTCTGAATGACTTTGCCTGTAGGGTACTTCCGGATCCGAGAATTGCTTCGAGGACGAGCTGGACGTATTCCTGGACATTCGAGTTCGTTACCATAATGTCTTTTCCAGATGGCTATATAGATGATTCAGTACGACAGAATCAATACGTTAATATGCGCAGAGGAAGGATGCACACCTTGAGCTCAATATCATACCCGGGTAAAGTGAAGTCAAGCGCAAGATCTTCGACAGTCACGGTCTCTTCGACCAACGCAATCTTTTTGGCGAGCTAGAATGCCAGAACAGTATCAGACTGAAGCTCGAAGTGACCAGCTCCTATGTACATGCCTTGTCGGTTGGCGGCCGTTGTGATTCTGTAGCGATTGTCAGGAGCTTAGTGAGAGAGTTGGCCAAATCAAGGTCAACGAGCTGAGGGGACGTGAATTCACTAAAACGAGTAAAAGAAACACAATTGTCTCACCTTGAGCGTTCCTATAGTCATTGGAACTTCCTCTCCCAATACAAGTTTGAGGAAAATCTTGTTGAACGACAAGTCGATGATTCGGGAGTCTAATAACGCCTTGGCAACAAATTGGCCAATAACACGGAAAATATGGGTGCGTTTTCTGCACAAAACTCAATGACGTATAAACAGAGCCGAGTAAAACGTAACTTACTGCTCCCCTTCGGCGATGTCGTCTGAAGGCATAGGGGCGGGATATAGACCATTTGAATGATTTACGAACTGTCCACCTTCAATGGACATCCCATTCTCTGAATCTCGCCATATTTTCAAGTCCTTCCTTGAAAACTCCTTTGACACCAACGAATAAAATTCTAGCGTTGGGCCCAAACCAGTGCCAACTTCCTCAAAGTACTCAACTTCGAGTACCGAAGAAGAAGAGCCATACAGTTCGAACACTTTCACGGCACTCTCCAGAATATGCTTCCTCGATATACGAACTTTTTGACGTTGAAGTCGTCCTAGAAAGCCGATACCATCATCCCGCCGTGAGTTATCTTGACCCCCGCGAGATTGCTGCGATTGCCATTTCAGGATGAGACGCGCATAACCAAAGGAAGTTGACTGGAGGAAGTTATATCGTGTTGCGAATGGAAAGAGGAACGGGAAGTGCGGAGGAAGATCGAGAGCCCAGTCAGGCAGACAAGAGCTATGTCATGGAGAGTGAGCATTACGTACTCAAAAGTGAAGAAGTTCTTACCTGGCTACGATCATCGTCTCCTCCAACTGGCGCGTGAGTTTTGCGCTCAATTTGTTATTCACAAAAGCCGAATCCGGGAGATTACGCTTTTCTCCACTAAACTGGGAGCTTTCAGCCTCCAAGTTATTTAACTGATGTAAAACGCGAAGTAGACGGAGAATCTTCGCATGAGGGGCGTCTTCGGCAAGAGATGACAAAGGCGGAGTCGAGGATCGTGTTCGAATTCCCGGTTCAGACCCATCTGTTACGAATATCACTTAGATGAGATGAGAACATGCACGGTGGAGAAGGCAACTCACTGTCGGGAGTCGGCGCAGGCCCAGGGACCTTCCTAAACTTGATCGTGTATATGCCCTGCCAAAAAAGACTCGGGGGAACACGGCCAGTTTTCTTCCTCATCTCATGTTGGTGTATGGCCCCATAGATGGTAAGATCCAGTGGAAGAACATGGTCGTCCATGGCAAACTCTAAATGCCAGTCCGTGGGTTTTGTCTTCAAAGCAGACGCATAGGAAGGGCGAGAAGTAGTCGGAAGTTTTCCCGATGAAGAAGCTCCCCGACTGGTCGACGCGCTTGGATTTGGGGTTGCCACGCGAGTACCATCGGGTGTCTGTGCTTCAACCTTAGACCCGTCTTCGGCGACAGATAGAGTCACGGTCTTTCCCGATATTGAATTATCTGGATCAATGTCACGGTCGTCGAATACCTCGGCGTCAACATCATCATCGGAGAAATCAGCGTGAATCTCTGAATCAAGTGAGTCAACCATTGTGTCACTGTGTGTCGATTCCGGAACCACAGGAGGAGGCATGTCAGGAAGACTAAGTTCTTGGCTTGTGGATGGATCGTTCCCGCTTGTATCCGGTAATTCAGTAGAAGGATTGCTTCCCTCAGAGGATGAGCTTTGTTTTTTTGCACTGAGACGTTGACTACGGCGGCGCGTTATGGTGTTCTCCGGGGTGTCTTCAGCTGGAGAAGATTCTGCAGGAGGTGGAATAGGCTCGGTCCTGCTTGGTTCCCCAGATCCAGAACCTGAACCTGAACCGCCACTTCGCGATGACCCCGTAAACCCTGATGCGGCCAAGGCAGCGAGCATTCCTGAGAGTCGGGAACCACTGCCGCTAAAGAGACCTGCTACCCTGGGCCTCAGATAGTCGTGCAAAGCTTGAAACGTCGCAATGGCATGTATGGACACAACAATGTTCTGAAGATTCCGAGGCACACCGGACTCATCTTCGGCAACCAGTCGCAGTCGTAGCTGTCTGGCCAGTAAAGAGGGAGAACTTCGTTTGGAATCTATCAAGCAGATAAGAGATTGGAACAAGAATCAATTGATTTTGCGAACCATCTGTTCCCTGCGATATGGTGATAACATCAAAAGATTCCATTCTGGTAAAGCTTTCCTGCAATTTCTTGACGAAGGTGGAGAAGGGCGTCTGGGAACTCAGTAGAGTCTTGTTCTTTCGATTGACTAAGGAGTCAAGTAGAAGTTCTTTGCGTCGAATGACTGGCACTGAAACAAAAAGTTTCATGAGCATAGTAGCGATTGATGAGCAAAAACAAAGAGATGACCTTGTCGATCAGTATCGGTGGCAAACTTAAGGAGCCCATCAACCAAACCACTCTGCAAGAGTTCAAAACTGGATACAGAGGTATGGGGAGACGCAAACAGAGTGGTCAAGTCCCACAAAGCTTCGGACAGCTCCTTCTCAGAGGCTTTGAGCGGACTTATGCGCTCCACGAAGCTTTTAAGATCTTTAAGCGTACTGTTGCTATCTGCCTGCTCATTACCCGATAGATATTTGAACTTCAAAATCCGCGCGCGGAGGGTGATAGCATCCTCTGGCTCAAGTGCGAGAGATGTCAATTTTTTGTATCCTGGAATGGTCGGTGCTGTCGATGATGAAGAGGAAGAGGAATTACCACCAGCAGCGGGCGTAGTCGCATCTGGCGTACTAGAATCGGACGATTCCTTGTCCTTATCTTTCTCCTTGTCTGCCTTATCCTTTGGCTTGGAAGTCAAAGTACGGGCTCCTATGCACTCTATTTCATGAAACACACCTTCCCGACGGAATGTGGGCTTGTATAGCGAGGGAACTTTGGATAAAAGGAGATCGACGAGCTGTAAGGCACCAATTACCAGTGTCGGGTGATCGCGAGAAGACAAGATAGAGGAGGCAAAGCTAGCCACAGGGACATACTGAAGGGTATGACTGAGTGCGAAATGAGTGGATTCCCAGGTAGAATCGCTTACCATGAGGACTTGCTTCAGACCATCGGCATCAAGAAAGCTGGCAGCCTTGAGCAAGCCTGTCAGAGTTTTGACCCTGACCGGGGTATTTACGCTAGCAGCGTAGACATCTATGAGAATGGGTACTGTGAGTCGCATGAATCGCCCGACTACCACAGGCTTGGATCGTAAAAGCTCCGTGCGATCCGTGGCAGAGCTGGGCGCAACAGAGGCTGATGTCTCCGGAGTTGGCTGGTCTTCTGAAACAGGGGATGCCAATGAAGGGGGAGCAATTAACATTGCTGCGACTAGAGGCGCTTGTACAGCTGCTCGAGCTGCCGCCTTATCAGCCTTGGCCTTGGCCTTAACCAGCCTTGTAAGTGTCTTTTCTGTGTATGTTCTGTGATCGAAAACGCCGTCTATAATCGAGAACGCATCAGAATCAATTCAAGTTCTATGCAATCAATCTGACCTTTTGGAAGTGGCGGCAACAACTCTGATATGAAACTCAGGGTCTCTTCGACTTGATCCTTAGGCCGATGGGCTAGATTTTCCATCACTGTCATATCTGCAAGACCTCCACCTAATCCCTGCCCGCCACTTGCACCGCCTTGTTCCGATGAATTTGCCAATCCCGATGGAAGAACACCCGTGAGTATCTGATACAGAGTATCAACGATGTCAGCTTCGAGGAGAGCGACGGTAATCTTGGGACTGGCTCGTGCAGCTGTCGAGAGCGCCCGAAGAAGCAAAGTGTAAGTATTTGGAGCAACCAATGACGATCCCCCTGCTGGCATCAGTAGTTGATTGACTGCTCGGATGAGGTCACTATCCACTAGAGATTCAAGGTTTTCGGTGGAGGATCTATGATACGAGTCTATCACACGAATGACACAAAGGCAAGCAAATTCGACCAGTCGTTGGTCGGAATAGGACAGACAATTCCTGATGATGGGCCAGACACTACTGATCATTGCAAAGTATTCGGAAGAGATGTTCCGGCAGCAGTTCGCTGCAGCCTGAAGAGCAGTACGCTGAACGGCGATGGAAAAGAAATCAAGATAGTTGAGAAGAGCCGCAAGGCCACCCTCTCGTACGATCGAGCTAGGGAACTCTTCAGATATTTTCTCCATGGTCTAGTTAATTATCAGTCAGGTCAATGAAAATCCTGCCTATAAGACACGTACGCTCAATGTCTGTTCCGCCAAATCAATGTATGAGATTTCGATCAACTTGCTGCACAGTACGGGGATCGCGCCATGATAGACGACAGTGTGCGCTACACCGGGAAGAGCTTCCATCAAGTTGGCCAAACACCTGCAAGCCAATACCTGAGCTTCAAGATTGTCATCTCCGGAATAAGTTCCACCGGTGCTCAAAGCCAAAGCAGCAGCGAGCGCAGCGTCCTCGTCCCTATCCTCGTCGGCCTCGCCGCTTTCATCATCGTCATCCTCGTCACGATCTGCACCACGGCCGCCGAGGATCTTGACCAACTCTCGCACGAACGCCTCCACTTGGAAAGATCCCGCCAAAGTATCCTCAGTACTGATACTGAGCAATTCACTGAGTTCCTGCAAAGTAACAAGACGAGTCGTAGGGTCGGCGGTGGGTTTAATGTTATTTAACATCGTCTTGAGACGAGATGATAGCGACATCATGTAGGAGCCGAATTGACGATAGTCACCAAACATGGCAAGAGCAGCAGCGGCGTCATCCAGGCCACCTGGAAGACCGCCACTCTGAGGAAGGGGAGAATCATCTTCCTGATTGTCTTCGTCGTGGTCATCGTCGTTCCCATGGCCATTGTCTTCAGCGATCGATTCTTGGACATGTTCCGATGCCTCACCGTTTCCTTCTTCCATTGGCTCACCGTGATCATCATCCTCGTAGTCCGAATCTTCGCGTTTGTATTCGGGATCCATCATGTTGATATCTGCATCATGATGCTGTGATGATTCTGCTTCAGCCATAGCCTTTGCTTTTGCGGCCATCTTCCCAGTGGTTGCTGATCTATAAGACACCGTTTGAGCATGGCCCTGAAGATTAGTTTCTATATAGCTACCTAGTGTTTCTCGGCATACTTGAGTTTTTAATATTCTGGAATCGTAGGCTGTGAGATGTTCGGGTTCGTTTGGTGGAGGAAGCTGCGATTTCTTCGTCCGAAGTAGGTTCTGGAGCCGCACGTTTCTTTCCTTTCGGGTCCTGGACAGGCTCGCTGATAGTCAGAGGAATACTGGCACGGCGGATGCTGCTGCTTAGAGTAGTGCGTGAGATATCAAAGCAATAGAAATAATCATTACTAACCGTCGCCGGGAAGGTTCGTCAGGTAAAATTTCCTTGCCTTTGCCTTTGCCTTTGCCGGAGGCTGGTTCACGGGTTCGTTTATTGCTGACTCTGTTACTTCGAGAGGATTCAGCAGTCACTGGGGAAGTCTGCTCTGTATAAAGCTGTTCTTTCTCTTCGAATTTGTTCTGTGTTTTTTCCTTTGCGGCCTTTACTCGAGCACTTGATCTTGTGGGTTTCGCTGAGATATCGGTGCTAATGTCTTGGTCGAGCTGAACTGTTGAAGATGTACTGGCAGTAGCTTCTTGATTTCGGGATGCTAAGTCCATTTAGTATCCAGCCATCGATGGAGTAGACAGTCAAGAAGGATGCCAGCCGCTTTTGTCGTCGTCAGTCACTAAGAATGGGCCGGCAGCGGGGAAGATATGGTGATGATTATGTAAGCCGTGGTCCGCAAATCCGGAGCTCCCCGGTGAATTACCGGGTTAAGATTTTTCTTATGTACTGAGGAAAGCATCCAACTCCAGATTTTTGTTCTGCATAAGTAGTGCAGAAAGTATGCGGAGATGATATTATTTATTACATAATATGCTCATTGATGACATCTTCGATAGCATCGACAAATATGTCGACGATTGTTTCAATCTCTGCTTTCGTGGTGTTGTAGGCTGGCGATAGCAAGATATGATCTCCCTTGGTTCCCTCGAGATTGGCACCCCCGGTGAAAGCCATAACAATCAACCCCTTCTCTAGCAAGCGGGCCTGCGCTACCATGGCAAATTTCTGACCTTTCATATCAATTTTTGCAGCCACTGGACCTTCCAGGTCGAATTCAATACCCCAAAACAGCCCGCCGCCTCTGATGTCAAAGATATATGGCGCCGCAAGCGCGTTAGCTCCTTGTAACCGTTGCCGCAAGAGCTTGGCTAAGAAATATTCATATAGACTCTCGTGCAAAACCAAGAGAACTGACCGAGATGAGTTCCTTGTGTTCGACAATTTTCCAGAAGGTTTTCAGAAGTAATGACATCTTGTACCGCAACCGAGGCTGCGCAAGCAAGCGGGTGGGCCTAAGAAATACCTCAGAAACAAGATTCGGCTAATCTATGAGGAATTGTGACCTGGTAAGTATGACCATGCTTCCAGAATCCAGACTTTCCACGGATCCCTTCAGCGACAGTTTTGGACATCAGCACGGCCCCGATTGAAGCATATCTGGGATATATGTGAATTATCGACAAACGATGTGGATACGACCGTACCCTCCTCCTAAACCCTTAGCTACGGCCTGAATATCTGGCTGTACAGCTTATGAGTTTAATCGTTCCATGAACGTATGACAAGAAGCTCACAGCTGCTCCATCTCCAAATGATTCCCAAGCATGGAGAGTCCCCATGCCTTAGTAAAATAAATTTCAGCCGAAAGTATCAAGAAAGGATTTTGTTAGACTCACGGCCCATTCCACACATTACCTGTGAGATGATCACTATGAGACATTAACTCCTAATGTCGAGGCAGATGAACTTGCCTCATCAAGAATAAAAAGGGCCCCATATTTGTGACAGATGGCTTTCATTGCAGGGAAATAACCCTTTGGGGCGCCACACGCTCCAATGGTCGCGCCAGAAACAGTTTCAGCAACGACTGATTATGCGTATGAGAGGAATCGATAGTTGATATGAGAATTGAGAAAGGCATACATCCAATAACAGTCTCTGGCCCTAATTCAACAAATTTATCTTCTAGCTCCTTCGCGAGTTTCTCAACGTACTGTTCTTCGGTTTCGTCTGGAAGCTGGAAACGTGCTGCATATGCGGGAGAAACATGGTGAAAGTTGTTGCGATCGAGAATCCCTTCGTATGGGCCGCGGCGAGCAGGATGGTGTGCCAGAGAGAGTGTGGCTACTGTATTTCCGTGATATGAGAGCTTACGAGCGACGAAATTGTTGCGCTGCGTTTGACCAATCTCGTCGTAGTACTAATCATTGCAGAATTAGCAAAGGATCAATTCATGATTTTTTCGAACCTGTTTAGCAAGTTTCAAGACACCCTCCATAGCCTCTGAACCTATAAAAAGTAATGATCTTTCGTGATCATGCACGCCTGGAAATAGAGTACTGACCACCAGAAGCAAATCCGCAGAGTTCAAACGCGCCTTTTCCGCTTTTGATAAGCATTTCAGCAAGTTGTTCAGCTGGCTCATTCGATAGCTGCATGCTGTATACGTCTAGAAACATTTTGAACAACCGGCTGAAAGTACAAAACCTGGTTCATACATGGAAGGCGATCAAGCTGATCTTTAATGGCCTGGATAACACGCTGATGATTAGTGCCGAGGCAAGCCACCGCAGCGCCCCCAACCCCGTCCACAACTCGACGGCCATCTTCAAGATCGAGATAGATTCCTTCACCGTGAGTAGCCACTGGAGGCCTCCAAGGTGTGCGATGAATGATCGATGTCGGTTTTAGGGTCTGCACGTCGTTTTTCGAGGATACAGTACTATCAGAGGCTGGTTGGGCGAATGTGGTCGCTATAGGAGCCATGATAACACAAGACGAGAAGTTTTTTTTGCCTAAGAGCGCGTGCTGACCGACCTGTGACTGGAAAATCTCTCAGGTAGGGTGGCGCGCAAAAGTCCTTACATAACGCTCGATCCGCTTTTTCCCGCTAAATTTCGGCGGGTCATTGAGGCAAACAACGACAAGCCGCCAAGTAGACAGAGGATTGTAATCGTTGCCGGTCAAGCCGAAGCATTTATTATGTACCGGTATAGCTGGAACAAGTGTCCGCTTGCGCTTGGAGAACTTGTGAAGCCGGCAAGCATTTAAAAACTAAGCTTATAAACTACTGCTTGTATATATGTAAATCACTGCAGCACATCCGCGACCATTTCGAGTATCTCTCGAACACTCTTCCCGTTGTTTTTAAGGTCTTTCGCGACTGCCTGCCAGATAATCCCATGATGAGGTTCAGCAGCTGCGCATTTTGTTCGGACTTCCTCGCGATGTTCCTAGATAGTGATATAAGTGATACAAAGCAATCGACACCTATACGTTCATACCTCAGTACCATGCTGGCGCTCGAATTTCAGCCACCAACCCCACAGATCGCCGATGTCAGCTCCAGTATCGACGGAGTCATCAGGACGCGGCGGCACGGCTCTTTGGAACCAGTGCCGGGCTTTTTCGATTTTCCGTTCGGCCCAGAATAAGCGTGCGACAGTGCAAATGATTAGTGGGTTGTCATTACTTTTCTTTAGTGCATCAAGGGCACGAGTTTTTCGCTGAGGGCGGGGCTCTAGCCAGATCGACATTGTCCAGAGTAGACCTGAAGTTGGGCAGTCCTGCAAACCACGGGCAAGCATAGCCTTGGCCTGCGCAGCGCCGCCTGATCGTTCCTCGACGCCTGCGGCTTCTGCCCAGATGAGCTCATTGGAAGGATTGACCTGCCGGGCTTTATCGAGCAACGCACGAGCCTTGATGCTCTTTCCATCAGCTTCCTCGAGTCGACTGGCGAGTATCCACAACGTAGGTTCCTTTGGACATGCTTTGTACCCTGCAGCGAACGAGGCCCTAGCCACAGTAAAGTTATTCTGAGACTGGTAGATCTGGCCTTGAATCATGTACAACTTCGGAAACTTGGGGAACCTTTTCAGGGCGGTCGCTAACGTTTGCAGTGCTGCATCGAGTTGACCTTGTTGACGTTCGAACGCAGCAGATTTCATCCAGATCTATGATTCGGGGTCAACATATCAAAGTGAAGTTCGTAAAATGAAGTTCCTACCCTCTCGGTGTCTGCTGCAGTCCTTGCCCGAACAAGAAGTTCTCGCGCGACATCGATATGCCCATTTTCCGCCTCTAACTTGACAGCAGCCAACCAAATCTTTTCACTTTCCTTATTGGCATCGAAAGCCGACGCCAGTATATCCCTGGCACCTTCAACATTGCCGGCCAACCATCGCTCTTTGGCTGCCATAAGCCACAAAACTTCGACTTGAGGACAGTGTTTGACGGCTTCAGTAAGGATAGCATCCAGACTTTCACTTGTCCCGCGTGCTTTCTCCAGTCCAGCCGCTCGAATCCATAATTTTTTCTTGTCGGGAAATACTTTCAGAGCGTACGCCAAAATGGCCCGGGCTGTCCCGATCATGTTACGGCTCAACGCTCCTTCAGCATCATCGATCCAGGTTTCTAAACGGTCCTCTTCTTCGACATCCATTGCAATCGTCGCTTTCACTATAGCCTCAGAGGTAAGAACACTACCCTGTGTTTCACACTTTTCAGCCTCCTTGAGCCACTGATCTCGGGTCAACAGCACGCCGTGTCGCCGTAACTCTCGGACTCCAGCCTCTATCGTCTTGTCTACCATGTCCAGTGCTTTCATCTTTTCTGCCTCAGTTTTGTCTGCTCCCATCGTCGTGGCCTCTTGCTCCAGAAGCCTTCCGGCCGCTATCCAGATCTCATGTGAAGTCGGAATGGCTTTACGGGCTTTGTTAAGAACTGCTTTGGCTTTCTCAAGAGTCTCGAGTTGGGCCAGAGCAAGCCATAACTCGACAGACAAAGGAATTACTTCTACGGCACGAGATAAAAGAACCCGCGCGTCGGAGGCGGATGCCTCGAGATTCACGGTTTCCTTCCAAAGTCGGACAGAGTGAGGTATGTGCTCGAGCGCTGTTGAGATGGACTGTAGTAAGCTTCCAAAAGATGAAATGCAAGAACAAATCAAGACCTTTTCGGAGTACTCGACGTCTCGCTTTGACATCGTGTTCAAGATCAGCTGCAGCAAGCCATATCTTTACACTCTGTCCGACGTGTTGAACAGCGTTAGCAAACACCACTTTTGCGTCTTCGTTGTTCTTGACAAGTGTGAGCTAGGGTTTCTAAATAATTAGAAACATCGGCTTACATGTAACCGAGCAGCCTCTAACCAAACATCTTCGCTCTTGGGACATTGCTCGCAGCCTTGCTTTATGAGTTTCCGAGCTGCTACCATTCTGCCAGCGTGTTCTTCTAGGCGAGCAGCAGCGATCCATCCAGGGGAGTGTTTTGGATTCGACTTGATGAGCGAATCAAAAAGCATGCGTGCTCGTTTAATGTCACCAATTTCAGCATCAGACTTTAAAATGACGCTATTGAGAGAAGTGAGGTATCCTTTTGGATCAACCGAGGTAGAAAGACCGGAGGAAGTAGATGTGCCGGACACTTGGTCAAGTTTGAGAGATAAAATCTTATCCCGAGCTTGGCCTATTTCGACAAAATTAGTAGGACCCGAGTCCGCTAGCGTGACAAGTCCCCCGCTCTGCAGTGGGATAATTAGACTGCATAGACGAGAGGAGAAAGTTGTTACGCACCTGTTGTTGCATCGAATCTAAGGAGTTTTCGTATTCTCCTCTAGAACGGTCTCCCACAAGAACGCTATCTGACACAGCATACGACCTCTCATACTTTGGCCGTTTCCTTTTCGTAAGATTTCCGACTTCGGGTATGCTCTCCCACTCCTCATCAGTGACGGCCGACAATCCTCTCTTGAGATCAGCAAACTGCTGTTGAATCTTGGGGCGTTCGGCGCGGTGTTTTGCCAATTGTTCCTGCTCTTGGGCTTCCCTAGATAATGGGACAGGGAGATGAAAAATGGTGTTCGAAAACAGACGTGTCGACTAACCAGAAAGATTGACACACCTGCGTGCCTTGCGTCGCGCGTCCATCGCCGCATCCACTGCTTCATAAATCTTGTCGGCCTCCTCATCATCTTGTTCGTATGCGGTTCCGGCAAAAAGACCATATTCGTTGTCTGGGTCCTGAAATTGATCGGGGTCAATTTCAGGTTCTTCTCCTCGCTTCGCCTGCGCCTCGCTAAAACACAACATTAGAATGGTTTTAAGAAAACGATGAATACACATGCGCGATAACTTCTGCCGATGGTCCTTCTCGAGCTGGACCGATATCTGAACGAGTGGTGAAACCAGAGGCACTAGTAAATTGTCATTGGAGATGGCTCGGGAAACGATACAAAAAGCAGCTGCTGACCCACGACCAAGACCGGCGACATACGATGCCGGGGCTGGCATAGACAAAAATGCGAGTTTATTAAGCTTGGGAGCCATGGTTGCGGGCCAGTGGTGGTATGCAGAAGAGCTCGAATTGCCGCGCGGCAATTTGCTTTTTTTTTTCTTTTTCTTGCCCTCCCATGCGCAAACAGCTTGACCCTCGAATACCGATTCTTGTAAATAATAATGTCGCCAAGAATCACCGGTCATTCATCGTACTCGTAGGAGACAAAGGCAGAGATCAGATCGTAAACCTGCATTTTCTGCTCTCCCAGGCAAGGGTCAGTGCTCGACCGTCCGTGCTATGGTGCTACAAGAAAGATCTGGGTTTTACAACGTAGGCATTGCCTGACCCATCACATCTCTCTCACTCTAACACCTACTAGCCATCGTAAAAAGCGGGAAGCCAAAATAAAACGCGATGTTAAGCGCGGTATCCGTGAACCAAACGATCAAGATCCTTTCGAAATTTTCGTCACCGTCACAGATATTCGCTACACTTACTACAAAGAATCACACAAAATTCTCGGCCATACATATGGAATGCTTGTTCTTCAAGATTTTGAAGCCCTCACCCCCAATCTACTCGCCCGGACCGTCGAAACAGTCGAGGGGGGAGGGCTCGTAGTGCTACTGTTGAAAACCATGACCAGCCTAAGGCAGCTCTACACAATGAGCATGGATGTTCATGCTCGATATCGAACTGAATCCAGTGGAGAGGTCAAGCCAAGATTCAACGAACGATTCATCCTATCTCTTGCCGCATGCCCGGACTGCCTTTTCTTAGATGATGAATTGAATGTGCTTCCAATATCGAAGGGAAAGGACATAGAATCGCTACCGGAACACGGCAGAAAAGATACAACTAAATATCACGAAGATGCAGAGCTGAAGGAACTACAAAGCTCACTGGAAGGCACCGTACCGGCCGGTCCTTTGGCCGCGTTGGCGAAAACTACGGACCAAGCTCGAGCTTTGCTCACATTCGTTAACTCTCTCATCACATCTCCAGATCCATCTTCATCTTCGAATTCCTCCTCCCTCCTTTCCTCTGCACTTAACACCACTACCACTCTTCTCGCAGCACGGGGTAGAGGAAAATCTTCCGCCCTTGGTCTGGCTCTGGCCGCTGCAGTCCATACGGCTACGCCAACATCTTCGTCACCTCCCCAACGCCTGACAATTTACAAACAGTATGGGAGTTCTTCTTCAAGGGTCTCGACGCACTCGGCTGGGAGGAGCATCTAGACTATGATATCCTTCAGGCAGCAAACGATCTATCTTTATTCGGTGACGGTGCCGATGAAGCTGCAGGAAGTGGTCCAGGTCAAAGCCGAAGAGATGAAGGAAAGAGACCCATTGTACGAGTAAACATCTTTCGTAATCCTACGCATCGGCAGACCATTCAGTATATCGATCCTCGAGATGCACACGTCCTGGGGCAGGCGGAGCTTCTGATCATCGACGAAGCTGCTGCTATCCCGCTTCCTGTTGTACGGAATCTGCTAGGTCCAGCGATGGCAAAGGGTAGCGCGTCTGCTGGAGGATATGCTGTTTGGCTGGCCAGTACAGTCAATGGCTACGAAGGTACCGGAAGGAGTCTCAGTTTAAAATTGATTCAGCAGCTGAGGGATAATTCGAGCAACCTACCACCAAAAAAGGGACAAGGAGACGGAGGCAAAGGCAAAACTGCCAGCAATGGAAGCCGCGCATTAAACGAAGTCAAACTTTCGACTCCTATCCGATACGCGCCCGGAGATGAAGTAGAGAAGTGGCTGAATACATTGTTATGTTTGGATGTATCGTCAATCTCACCTGGTACGTCAGTTGCATTTCCACCGTCCGGAAAATTTCCGACGCGTTTTGCTAGTATCTTTACCCTTCTCGGCCCTTCCTCATCCATCTCTATGCACACTATACCATGTCGACCGCGATGCGCTCTTCTCCTTTCACCCGGCCTCTGAAGCCTTCCTGCAACGAATTATGTCACTTTATGTGGCTAGCCATTACAAAAATCAGCCGAATGATCTGCAACTAATGAGTGACGCTCCAGGACACGAATTATTCGTTCTTCTTCCTCCACTGAGCTCAGAAAAAAAAGCGATGAGGATACTGATGTCCTCCCGCATCCACTTGTTGTGATCCAGGTTGCATTCGAGGGTCGCATTTCACGGGAATCAATCCTTTCATCCTTATCACGTGGGCTTCGAGCAGGCGGGGACCTTATTCCCTGGCTCATAACGCAACAGTACCAAGAGGCAAAGTTCGCAGAACTGAGCGGGGGAAGAGTAGTTCGAGTCGCTGTTGGCGAGGGCAATATTGGCGTTAGTTTTTTACTTTGTCAGTCTTGCGTTTGCCACTAGTTTCTAAATTTAGACTATAGATGGGATATGGCAGTCGTGCGATCAACTGCTTGAATTCGTATTATAGCGGAGATTTCTTCGATTTGAATGAAGTGGAGGCTGACGACGAGGACGGTGCTCTTGAGCGCCCTCAAGACAAAAGTAACTCTGTCTGTATCATTTCCTCTTCTGTTTTATCGGAAAACTCACCTCTCTTCCCATGGCCGAAGAAATCAACATTGCATACAGAAGAAATCATAGCTCGGGAACCTCATGCTATGCCATCCCTCCTACAGCGTCTATCTGAAAGACGGCCTGAGAAGCTAGACTATTTAGGTGTTTCCTACGGGCTTACAGGATCTCTACTGAGGTTTGTGAAATTTTTGGAGGCTAAAAAGGAAACAAGTCTCATGAATCTCTAGATTTTGGAAACGCCTGTCATTTATACCTCTTTACATTCGGCATACCCCAAGTGATCTCACGGGCGAACACACATGCGTCATGGTGCGTGGACTGAACAGTTCAACGGATGCAGAAATGGAATGGTTAGGCGAATTTGCAGTCGGTGAGTAGATGTTTCTTTCCACTACTGCTTTGCAACTGGATGACAATTAAAATGCAGACTTCCGAGCTCGCTTTCTCACGCTCTTGTCTTTCCCTAAATTCCGCGAATTCGGAAGTGTGTTAGGGCTAAGTGTGCTTGAAGCGATAAATAATAACTCAAGTGTGAAAGCCGTTGATTCTCGTGAGTTACAAGGTGGTACCAGAGGTATGTGTTTTATTACTACGGATTTCGGCCACGCTGAGTCTCCAAAAGCATTAACGCCTGCACTCTTGCCTTCCTTGTTGACGCCTTTCGATCTGAAACGTCTCGGATCTTATGGTAACAATCAACTTGATTATCACGTCATCTTGGATCTACTACCCGTTGTTGCAACGCTCTTCTTCCAGCGTAGACTGGATTGGCGAATGCTGGTGGCGAGGTGAAGAATTTGAGCTTGAGCGCCGTTCAGAGTGCCATCTTGCTCGGAATGGGATTACAACACAAAACCGTGGAAGACATGGAGGTCAGTATAGTCACTTCGTAGTGGCCAGGGTGACTCAATAAACATCTCTAGGCTGAACTGACCCTTCCCGTCTCTCAAATCCTCGCCATGCTCGTCAAATTGGTACTTAAAATAACACGATCGCTGGTTGACATTCAAAAGAAAGGTATCACACAGAGCATGCCTCATCAGTCTGCGGAACATGGAGTGTCGCCAACGATCGTTCCTGATGGCCTATCGGGTAGACCGTCCGATGATACATGGAAGGGTGTTACCGCTACTGTTGAGGCTGAGTTAGAAGCCGCTGGTCAGGAGGAGCAAGAAGCGATGAAGAAGAAGGAACGACAGAGAGAGATGATCAACGCCTTGGATCTAAGAAAGTGAGTAATATCAAGATCTTGTTAGTATCCTGCTCTCCGATTTCGCTGCCTATACATTGTTTCTCTGTTTGAACGTTATTTGTATTTCAGATACGCCATTGATAACTCCGCAATGGATTGGTCAACTGCCGAATCTCAGGTGTCTAAGCTGGCCACAGGATCAGGCGGAAAGAAATTGATACAGACCGTAGTCAGTGTCAAAAGTTCTGTGCAAAATTCGAGCAAACGGAAAGCCGTGGATGAAGCTGAGCAAGATACTAAAGGAGCAAAAAAACCGACTAGAAGGGGGAAGAAGGTGAAACGCTGACACATTGGACGACATAAATGTAGGGTAGCCCAATATATGGAATGATTTTGCGTGCTGAACGTAGGATGCAATTCGACGTGGACGAACCCTTCCTTATGGACCCATCCATTGGCTACCTCAGGAGAAAGAAAACTGAGCGAACAAAAAATGGCCTGCATTCAATCGTGCTCAAGACTGTCGCAAACCCGGTCTGATGGCTCATGGTTTGGTCTCGAACTCGCTTCTATATCGAGCAATTACTCTAGAACATCAGAGGATGATGCGCAATTAACCTTCTATCATCGTACAGAATAGACGAGGAGGCAGATGGACGTTCCAAAACGTCAGCTGTAATGGCCCAGAACTTTAAGAGCCCGATATGCAGCATCTTCTCGGGCATCTCTCTGTGTCCTCCCCGTGCCCCTGCCATATTCTTCTCTGTTAACTATAAGCAAAAGTCTATCAGTGAAGGAAAGACAAGAGCGCAAACGATTTTGACGCACGGAACACGACAGAGACCCAATGTCCGTTATGTTGCGAGCCGTGATGAGAATCATTAAAAGCACAAGAGTACCCACTGCGTTGGACGATAGTGTTAAGGTAGTGAACATCTGCAGATCAAGATCGAAATTAGCAGCTAGAAGTTGACCGAGGAATAGAGGCTCACACTCAGAGGCCATTGCAAAAGGTTTGGTGATAGAGGTGGCTTCTCCTCTCGCAAAAGGTTGATTTTTAAGCCCTCCGGTTTCAACAACTATGTGGACGGTTTTGGGTCAAATAACAGCCCAGAGAGTCATTAACCCTCTACCTCCAAGGATCAAGTTCATTCGTCCTACAAATGCACCTTGCAGAACGGAGGAACCGGTGGCCAGGTTCACCGTCCTGACTCCGAAATAGACAGCACAGTCGACACACGGTACATGGTACATGGTGTTCACCAGTAATGATATCTCCGTCCGCAGGGAGTGGCGATAGCCCTTATGCATACCGAATCTACCATGTTACTTCGACGCGTATAAGGATCTCCGAGGCCATTGGATCCACTGCTGTACTTGGCCAAGCGCTCATTAACATTGTCTAGACACAAATTTAAGACCAAATGATAATCCGAAAATGGAATTTCAAGATGAAATTGGACTCTGGTGCATAGATACATTTAGCGAAGGGTATTTCAAGAATATGATAAGCTGGAATAGCAAACGGTAGGAAGTAAATGTACGAGCGATGGAGTCGGTATTTGGATAATCTGTTCTGTAGAAAGGTGTGATGACTACAGCACGATGCGTCTCCGATTAAATAATTCAAGCTGTACGGTGCTTGAGAGTGTTTCGGCAATTTCTTTGTCTTCAGCGCAGTGAGAGTACAAACCCGGGCTCGGCGGGTGACAAGTGCACGGTGGGCAGTTCATGAGCCAAGTATGAAGCTGCTGTTAGAAATAAACCGGGGATATCAAAGTCGAAGGAGTTGCGGGCGAAGGGTATTGAAAACTGAAAAGTGAGATCTACAGCTTTGCCCGATGATGACGTAATCCTTGGTGCAAGCTGCCTTCATCGTCCCAATGCTGCAGCGGGATCTGTGTATGCAAAGAATAATACCCTTCATCGTCCCAATGCCCCTGTAGAATCTAAAGATGCTTGATAATGCGTAGTCAACGTTCAGCCGCAACCGCAGTACAGGCTCGCTCATATGCTATTTTCTCAAGCTAAAGCTTTCCATCTGATAATTGGCTTCCCCCCTAGAATCTCGAGGTATTACTTGAGACTGTAACTCAAGCATCACAAAGATGATTGGAAAATTCATCAATAGATGGGCCGGAGTTGGCCGTCTGAGTTTCCAAATAAGGCATAGACATGGCGCGCCTTGGCTTTGTATAGAAAGTTGGACTTGCTCCTCCATCATCAACGACGACGATGGACAAACCGATGGGGCCACGACAGCCACCAGGACCAGACAAGCGCAATGTGGCGTATGAATCGATTTTTGGCCGCCCAAGTGCCTCTCATCACCACCAAGGCCCTCCGCCAAATATACTGGCTCCATATCCCCCGTCGCAGCAACCGAATTATTACTACCCTCAGCAAAATACTCAGTATTATCAACAAAATGTCGACAGACGAACTTCCTTCCAGCAGCATCCTCATTATTCGCCCTCCTTTTATACCAATTCTTCGTATAACCAGAACAATATACCCTCAAATGCGTACCAGAGATCCTCCCCTTCCCATTACACCAACTATTCAGCATCCTTGGCCCCGCCTTCCGTTTCTGCAAGAGCCAGATCTGTCCACTCTTCTACCAACGGACAAGGCATTATTGCTCCAAAACCAGAGGAACCGCCCGACCCATCCTTGGAAGCTTTCACAAAGTCTGGCCTTACCCCGGCCCAGGCGTACCAAGCTCAAGTTTATCAGAATACGATGCCAAACTCGCTCCCACCATTCCAAAGTGATGACGGAAAACTCAATATCGATTTTGCTGGGGAAAGCAATTCGAGTGATCAAGGGACTGATGACAGCAGCGAGCTGCCTTGGGCAAGAAAGGAATCCATACGTGAGTGATCTTGAAACATGCGTAATCTCATCCTGTAGTCATTCACGATAGTCCCCACCAATCGAGACTCGATCGCGAGTCTCCCCAATCCACGCTTTTCCAGCGTTTCCAGCAACCCTCCTCTTCATGTGGACATAGCGTCGGCCCAGTCTATACGATCCTCAGTTGCCAGCACCTCTCCTTCATCCTTTTCTATGGCCGATTTCAGCTCTATATCTACCGACGCTACCACACTCACTGCGGGGCGACGATCGTCAGAGTCTGCGCATGTTCCCGGCAGAATACCAGGGACTAGCAATCGTCGTGAAAAATCTACTCAAGATAGATCAATGTCGATGTCCGCAGCAACAAATTCTATGCACTCTGTCCTGGCTTCAAGAGTTCCCATTTCTGGTTTATCAGAAGGTGTGTCATTGTCTGCTGGATTTGATATTACCTCTGACTATGGCCCAGGTGGCCGCAACTCTCCCGTCACTCACAAACGGAAAAGCCCAGTCGTTTATCCAGCTCTTCTCTCCCGCGTCGCGGAGGCTTTTCGGGACCGCATCCAACTCCAGGATAGGCTTAAAGACGGCCTGGTTTATAAGAATGCGTTTGATGGCCGAGAAGCTGTCGATAAGATAGCCTACATCATCAAAACCACCGACCGCAATCTAGCACTACTACTAGGCCGGGCAATTGATGCCCAAAAGTTTTTTCACGACGTGACGTATGATCATCGGTTGCGCGATAGCTCGAATGAGCTATATCAGTTTAGGACAAAGCTGGCTAGTCCTTTTGTGAGCGGGGAGCTTACTGCCGTCGATTCGAGTGGTGCAATGATCGGCGACCTTCCTGTGAGTTCAGAATCACTCATGGCAAGTATCTACCCCTGCCTTTCCGCTACACAATTGTCTAAAGAGGGTGTTTTCTAGTCTGGTGAACCGGCCTCACCTTCTCCATCAATCTCCCAGTCCCAATCGCGTCCACGGAAAGGCTCTCTCACATCTTCTGACGAGGTTGAGTTACCTTCAGGGGTATTCACTCTTCTGACAGATTGTTATTCGCCCACATGCTCAAGAGACCAACTGTGCTATTCTATAGCATGCCCGCGGAGATTGGAGCAGCAGGCAAGGCTAAATATGAAGCCTCAACCAGGCTTGTCGAAACAGATCAGCAAGGAAAGCTTGAATGATCAACCGGTATGTTTTGCAACTTTGCACAGGCTTAGGTCGTCACAACGCTCCATTAGGACGACGGTACATTATGGATTCATTCCGTTCCGCAAGAGATCGTCAATAGCGTCTCAGACACTGAGAAAAAGCGGCAAGAGGCCATCAATGAAGTCATTTACACCGAGAAAGACTTTGTCAGGGATATGGAATATCTTCGAGACGTACGTTATTCCAAGCAATCACTATTCAATGCTCATCACTTTGCACAGGTATGGGTAAAACGCCTTCAAGAGTCGGATGTCATCCCTGCGCCAAAACGAGATGAATTCCTGTCAGGGGTATTCTGGAATCTACATACTATCATTGCCGTCAATACACGCCTTCGCGATGCAATAGTTAAACGGCAGAAACAGTACGCTGTCGTAGAGAAAATCGGCGACATCCTGCTAGATATGGCACCACACTTTGCAGAACCCTTTGTGTCCTATGGATCGCACCAGTTATATGGCAAATACGAGTTTGAGAAGGAGAAGAATTCAAATGCCGCCTTTGCTCAATTTGTTGAGGTGAGTGCATGTTGTGAATTGTCAAGCTTGTAAACTGACCGAGTTCTGTCAAGATCACGGAACGACTTCCCGAATCCCGCAAATTAGAGCTAAATGCGTACTTGACTAAGCCAACGACTCGGCTCGCTCGTTATCCTCTACTTCTAGAAGCCGTGCTCAAGCACACACCGGAGGACAATCCAGACAAGACCGCACTTCCTCAAGCAGTATCAATTATTCGCGACATTCTCAAGAAGGTCAATGCCGAATCTGGAAAAGCTGAAAATCACTTCAATCTGGTACAGCTGGAAGGACAGTTGCAGTGGCGGCCTGGTGAAGAAGTGGTAAGTCTTTACTGTTTGATGATGTCGGTCTAGTCGTTCAGGCTTTCCCCGCTAGGCGCTTCGTCTAACAGAGCAAGGACGTGAGATGATATACAAAGGACCTCTCAACAAGCGTGACGGGGAAATTCAAGCTTATTTGTTTGATCATGCCATACTCTTCACGAAGGCCATGAAATCTAAACAGCACGACTTCTATAAGGTCTACCGTCCTGTTCGTGAGAGTTTGTTCTTCGGTTCGCAATATGATATCTGACATTTGATCTGCTTTATTAGCCCATACCATTGGAACTACTCATGGTTTCTGCATCTGAAGATGCGACTCCCAATGGTAACAACACACTGCGAGGTCGACGACAGGGTCTAGTCCGAAAGGGCTCATTTAATCGCGATTCTCGGTCATCGCCAAGCGTTCCTCCTCCTTATACGAAACCTGACGCAAAAGGCCAATTTTGGTTAAACTTTGTTCTTCTCGGGCGAAAGTCCTACAATCTTGTTCTCTGGGCGAATACAAATCTGAGCCAGAAAAAATGGATGGAAATGATTTACAAACAGCAACAGGTAATAAGGGAGCGCAGTATGGTCTTTGAAACCGTATCGTTGAGCGAAGGATTCTTTCATAACCCGAACAAGGTTAATTGTGCGGCTCCTTTCCGTAGGTGTCTTTTTCTATTTGAATATAAGGGACAGATTTTTGAACAGCAACCTTCCCAGATAACGGACGGAAGATTGCATATGGAACGGATGATGGCGTCTACTTCAGCGACTTAAGGGAGGTCAATAAAGATCCCGTTAAAGTCCTGGCTCTTCTGGATGTCACGCAGATTGATGTACTGGAAGATTATTCACTCCTAATTGTCCTCTCTGGTCGGTGCTCTGGCTTCTGTGTTGCCCATGTCTCTGATTGATCAGATTGTCTAGAGCGGCAAGTAATAACATTCCCCCTGGAAGCATTAGACCCGATCGATCCTCTGGCGGGATTGAAACGCGCTAAGCGGATAGCGTCCCACACGTCTTTCTTCAAGGCAGGATGGTGTCTAGGCCGAATGCTCGTTTGTATCGTGAAGTCCAGCCAGCTTTCGAGTACATTCAAAACGCTGGAACCCATCGATCAAGGGATTCGAGGTCGCGCTAAACCGACCTTCCGAAAGCTGTTACAAGGCGGCAATGATACTCTGAAGCTGTACAGAGTAAGTTGTTCCTGAAAGATATCTACTGGCGCTTACTCCTTTCTGTTTTTGCTCGTTACGTACAGGAGTTCTATATCCCGGTAGAATCGTCATCTATACACTACCTGAAAACTAAGTTGTGTGTCGGATGCTCCAGGGGGTTTGAAATCGTGGACCTTGAAACTCTGGATACGCAGGGATTGCTGGATCCTAATGATGACTCGCTGGAGTTTGTCCGCAAGCGCGATAACTTGAGGCCGATGGCCATCTATCGCATTCAAAACGAGTTTCTCTTGTGCTATGACGGTCAGTGCTCTTAGCTGATGGTATCCATTTTTGATTGATTCTTCTTTTAATTCAGAGTTTGCGTTTTACGTCAACAAAACTGGTCGTCGATCTCGGAAAGAATTCATGGTACACTGGGAAGGTGTACCGACCGGATTCGGTAGGCCACTATAGCATTTGTATCCTTTCTTCTAATCAACCTGCGTCAAGCCTTACACGAACCATATGTACTGGCATTCGAACCAACGTTTGTAGAGATACGACACATTGAGACTGGAATCCTTTCGCAAGTCATTCAAGGCTCAAATCTCCGTCTATTGTTTGCCGACAACCCACCTTCTGCGACTGGTGCCGGTCCACAGGCTAATCAATTGGGCAGCCCAAATCCCGGAATGTATCATCCCGGTTACGAGCCATCTAATCCTTACAGCAGTTACCAACACGCATACGGTGGCCGGGCTGGATCATATGGTAGTTACGGAGCTCCTCCGCCCAATTGCATTCGATGCCGCAGCAGAGTGCTCGACAGCAAGGATACGTTCGGGATGAGATACTGATGGTCTCAGACGACAGAGTATTCGCGCTACGTACGAACTATACAGAGCCACAGCACTTGATTTCTGATAATGCCTCGATGATATCCATGCCTCGATAGTCGTAAACGTTGTTATTCAATTGCTATATGTACTTATCTCAGTTTTTTATTATTCTTCCATTTGTGTTAATTTATTTCTCTTCGCATCCCGGCCGTTTCCAAGAAAGGTCGGTACATCTATATCTATCTGTATCGGAATTTTGACGCGTGCCGGCAACAAATACATACAAATACATGGGAGGGGCTTGGCGTGAGACGAGAGCCATGTGGAGGGTTGAATAACCCCTAGATTCCCGTTGTCCATTTTTTTCTCGCTCTCATTTCAACCTCCCAGTGTTCCAACTAAGTCGCGCAAAGCGCTGTCGCTCTTTTCATTCCACGTTCATCATGAAGCTCCAAATTGTCTCAGTCCTCGTAGCGGTTGCTCTTTCTGAGGCCACAAATATCAAACACCGTCATGCCGACGTTGCAAAACGACAAAACTCCTCCACCAGCACCGTCTCTGCCTCATCTTCGCCCGTAGCTTCAGGTAGTAGCTCTTCTACTGCTGCCACGGCGTCAGCATCTGCCACCGGAGCTGCTACTTCTCTGACCACCACTGGCCCCCCCGCTTCAGCCACCTGGGGCACCAGTTTCCCCCCCTTGTCCCAAATCAGCTCTGGAATGCCCACTGAAATCACCCAGGCGGCTGCGACGACCTATACTCCCGGTAGTATGCCCACTTACTATTCGGCGGCTTCACCGCTGCCTTCTCCCTGTAATGAAGTTTTTTTTTTCTCCCGTCCCAGCCCTTCTAACTTGAATTATCAGTCGTCTACTCAGCTGCTACCTGGCCTGCTCAAGATAAAGTTCCCGACCCTACTTCGGATGAAGTTCAAGAATGGTTGAAAGAATTAGATGGGTTCAAAATCCCTGACATCGATCAGACTGTCGATGGTACTTGTGGTAGCTCTCCCGCGGCAGCTCAAAATGCTTCTGCGCGTGGATGGTGGACCTGTGGCGGTTGGACCAGAGATACTGATATCACCGTCTGCCCTGGTAAGAAGGGTGATTGGGGTCTAAGGTATGTAAATCAATGCTATTCGTATATTTCGCTCAGACTTTGCAGCTTTGACGATGGCCCCGGTTTTTACTGTAAGTTGCTTTATTGTCTCCATGATTAATACTCAACTTTCCCACTAGCCACCAAGCTTTTCAACTGGCTCTCCGAGAAGAACATTCTGGCGACTTTCTTCACTGTTGGATCGCGTGTCATTGAACGACCTGATGTTCTTCGAGAGGAGTATATGGCTGGACATGAAATCTCTGTACATACCTGGTCACATCCGGTTTGTTCTTTTTTTCTTCACCTGCTTTGTAGAGAATCACAATTGATTGTTCCACTTCATAGCACTTGACAACTCTCACCAACGCTCAAATAGTCGCCGAGTTAGGTTGGACAAGAAAGGCTATTAAAGAAGTGCTCGGTGTTACTCCCACAACAATGCGTCCGCCGTATGGTGATATCGACGACCGTGTGCGTGCCATTTCTTTGGCCATGGGCATGATCCCCATTATCTGGACTCGCACTTCCTCTGGCTTCTCGTTTGATACCTTTGGTTAGTGTCAATTATTGCTAATATTTGGAAGCACACCCATTAGTTTCTAGATTGGGAAATTCCTGGAGGAGCCGTCACCTCCAATCAGTCGCTTGCCCAATTCAATTCCATCCTCAGCAATGCTTCTTCGTTGCAAGATGGGTGAGTTGTCCCTGTACCTGTTCCTTTGTTTCGATGTACTGACCAAATCAACAGATTTATTGTTCTACAGCACGATCTCTTTGGGGCGACAGTGGATATGGCTGTCGGTTACACGCTGCCTGCTGCCTTGAGCTACAGCCCCCCTTACAACGTACGTGCATCCACGCCCAACAAAATAGCCGACACCTCATTTTTCCTTTTCCTAGCTGCTCCCCATTGGGCAATGCAATGGCATCCCTTACACCAACATGTACCTTGAAAGTAACGTCAACTCGACATTTCCCTATCCTACTGATTCGGGTGTGGATGTGGATGGCGATGGCAGTACCTCCTCACAATCCAAAAGTAGCTCAGGTAGCTCCTCAGCTACCAAGAATGCTGGGTCTCGCCAAATTTCCTCAATTTCGTCAGTTAGCCTACTATCGGCTGTCGCTGTCGCTGCGCTCTGGACGGCCCTGTAGTGTTCCCCTTTTTCCCTGGAAACGACTCGGCTGTAATAATGCTCTTGAGCACAGCGTCCCTCGAGTAGGCTCTCACGGAAGTCTCTTACTCTATTCTACTTGCCGTTTTGATCCTCACATTTAATGCTACCACCTTTTCGAACCCCTAGAATGACTTTCCTAGTACTCGATCGAGAGTTGATTGGTCGACAACTATTGATAAATGCCGACGCGATTATGTAGGAGTAGAACTGGGCTCCGACCGATACCACTCGAGGATTATTATTTTTTTTGTTTTTGCGGATTCTATTTTGAATGAATATATGTCAATGAAGGAGTCAAGGACGATAGGATAAATCTAAATTAGAGGGCTTGGTTGATCGGCGTGTGGCGGCTTTTCCCCCACCAAAATTTCGGCGGGTCAACCATGGAAAGGCAGCTAAGCCGCAAGCCGCCAGCTAAGTAGGGTCGTTTTCGTCCCAAGCGTATTGCGGTTATCCCGAGCTCACCGAGCACTAATACAAAGTTATCCAAAATCGGCCCGACTAATTCAGCGCTTGCCGTAAAGGTGACATACTGAAAATTCAAACATGTGTACAATTACGGAATTTGCTGTGGTTATGACTTATGTAAGTAATAAAGGTATGCGGCGAGGGCCGAACCTAAATGGAGCTATGGCGAAGCCACATTCCCCAAATTGATCCCGCGCTTAATTTGAATTCAAATATTGACGCCAAATTCTCACACTACATCCAAAGCCTAACGTGAATGTTGGCCACGCATATTGCAACAGTCTCGCGATGACATATACTATACTGCTCCTCTTGGAAAAACTTTTCCGAACGCGATGGGACCCTATCAGTACCCAATCCTCTCGAACTTGTACCTGCCGTGCGAGTTTCTCGCGGCGGCCCACTCAAGTTTGTTTTCAAAACGTAGTTTTGATATTCTTTCGTTATAATTATTATTTCCGCCTTCGTCACCATCCTGTTGTCTATGCAGCTTTTGCACCTCTATATGCTAGCTGGGAACTGTGGACGCAGGTTTGACGTTTAATGTTCATGCAGGAGCTGACACTCATAGCAGCGCCGCATGATGAGCAACCGCAAGCATTGAAGGTGCTTGGCCACGTTAGTGGACCCTTCAATATACACACGTTTGCCCATGATTCCAGGCTTCATGTCCCAGCTCATCTCTTTGCCATGTTTTCCCAATATTTTGTCTGGGAGGATGATTACTAGTTGATGGGTTTTCAAGTTGACCAAGTTTACTTGTTACATCGGTGTAGATCCTTTCAGAATCTATCATCAGACCTGCAATCCAGTCATGTCATTTTTCAGTAAGTACCTCAATGCGATGATCTTACCGTCCATATCAAAAAGAACATATTCTATCTGCGTCTTTGGTGTCAATGCCATATGCCATGAGTAGTACAACAAGGATGATTGATAAGCGCCCACAGGGTGCGGCACTTGAACCTCAAAAATACTTGGATACAGCGCGAAGTCAGCCTGAGGTATGAAGCTACTGTGGCTAAGTACATGCGGTCTCATTTTGACGCTGGCAATAAATTGAAGAAATGTTACCGAATACGAGGAATGACTTGGCTACCTCAGGCTCATTGGTAGGACCAGTACGACGCGGGTTGTCATTCGTATGTACCGCGTGTTTTACAAGTATAATCCAGTTCTAAGTAGATAAATAACAATAAAACCTCCAAACCAAGTTATTAGAATAAGTTGATGGACCCACAACTTGCAGCACGATACAGCGAGACTGTTAACTAAAAAGGGGTACTGACTTGCACACCGTGGACTGTCCACAATCAAATTCTTTTCCACCTACCCCCTATAGTACCTTTAGATATTGTCCAAGCCAGAGACACCGAGGGGCGTCTCCGATGAAGCAAGGGGTAGTTCACTCTATCTCCCGGCCGATTCGGCAGACAAACTCCGGCTTGATCAGTTGTGCTTTGTAATTGTGCGCGTGGTGTAACACGGCAGGGGCCTAGATTTAACGGGCATGGGGCGGCACTCCTCTCGGCTGATCCCGCTTTCAGCTGGGGTTGTGTTCGGCTGACCTCCGGCGGTGCCATACACAAAGACTCTGGTGGCCTTACGGGGCTGAGAGTTTCGACGGGTATGGGGCGGTTCGTATCTTGGGCTGATCCCGCTTTCAGTCTGGGTCTGAGCTTGCTGACCTCCGCTGTGTATGACATTAAAAGCATATCTAAGATGGCAACTGTGGTGTGGGACCCCCGGTTCGAGCCGACAGACCAAGCCGCGAGTTTGAAAGCTTGATCAGTTAGGAGTGCCACCCCTAGAATCAGAGAGACCCTCCGGACCGAAGACCCTGGACCCTGGACAGTGAAGACTGAAGAGTAGAGTACAGGAGTAAATACAATACAAGTACCATTACTAAGGCCTTCCAAATAGAAGTAGTAGAGTAGTAGAAAAGTACTCCCAAGAGGCGGCCCTCAGACCGATGAGAGCCGGCAGTCGGGGCTGAGGGAACCTCCGGGGTACTTTTTCTTCATACAAGTAAAGCCTATAGCGATGCTGGTGGCAATAGAAAAAATCAGTGTGGTTAACCTTCGCGGGTGGGCAAAATAATCAAATAATAAATCTATATATGCATAGACCGCACAGGCTTAACGTGGAGCAGCTCGCGACACGGATGCGAGGGTGAGTGGAAAAAAACAAAATATGCGTCGCGTAGTCCATAACGGGGATGCGATGGCCGACTAATCGCCGCTCTTATCTTATCCTCCGGTACACCAGCTGCCAACTGCGTAATTCTGTTTTTTTTTTTTTTTTCACGTGTTGCGTGTTACCTTTCTCCGCTTGTTCATGACCCCGAACCTCCGCACTCGATGATGATCTCCGCGAGGTTTCATAGGCACCTCCTGAGATTATCCGTAAATTCCACCATGTCGACCATCACCGCGCAGAAACAATTCAGAAATGCCCATTGGAAGGCGTCTGCTCCCAGTGCCTTGCCTGGTTCGGAGACCTTTGCCGCTCAAAGCTCCTTGCCCAAATTACCTGTTCCAACACTGGAAGATACTTTGGCGCGCCTGAAGGAAACCTTGAAGCCAATCGCCTGGACTGAAGAGGAGTATTCAGCCGCAGAGGCCAAAATTGATAAGTTTGGCTCTGGGCTTGGACCGGAGCTCCAGAACCGTTTGTTGAAGAGGCGATCAGAAACAGATCATTGGCTTGAACGATGGTGGGATGATGGTGCCTACTTGGGGTATAGGGACTCTGTGAGTTACTCAATGACTTCTCCACTGAGCAATACATCTGACGCAGAATCGCTGTCAGGTTGTCGTGAACGTATCATATTATTGCAAGTCGTGTTTGCAGGTGCCCAAGTACATGTTAATGTAACACTTTCTCTGCAGACGGCTTTGACGACCACCCTGCTCATCTAACTCAAACCCCTGCCGCACGAGCGGCAGCTTTGGCCAGGGGCGCGATGTTATTTCGAAAGAAATTGAAGCAAGGTAAACTTTCGTCTGAAGGAACCAAGGAAGGCCCGTTTTGTATGGATACATACAGGTGTGAATACAGCCCTCCAGCCATTCCCTTCTGGTTGCTGAAACTCATTCGCCCAGATGGATGTTCGACTGCTGTAGAATCCCTGGTACAGACGGTTTAGATTGGAGCAAATCTTTTGCTGTAGAAGGGGACACCGGAGATTCAGGGCATATCATCGTCATTCGCAGGAATCGTATATGGAAAATTGATGCTGCAGTGAATGGAAGGCTGCTCAGTACAGATGAATTGGAGAGGTAGGCTGGAAGTTTCCTTTTATAAATTTTATTTCACGAGAACGGGACTTATCCACTCTTCTATCTAGTCAAATTCAACATATTTATGATCAAACCACGCACTTGTATCCTGGAGTTGGCGTGCTCGCAGCTTCCAATCGGGATGTATGGGCCAAGGTAACACCAGTTTCCCCCATATTCCAATACTTTGGCTAACTCACTCTCGCAGGATTATGCGGAGCTCGCATCTTCCCCACATAATATCGAAATCCTCAATACTATCCACTCCTCCGCGTTTATCATATCCCTGGAAGAAGGTGCGCCCACTTTACCGGAACAACGCAGCCGCTTCCTTTGGCACGGAGAAACCTCCAACGGCCAAACGATCGGCCTCCAGAATCGTTGGGTAGATAAACCCTGTCAATTTATCGTTTACGACAGTATGTTCGCTGGGTTCATGGGCGAGCATTCCATCATGGATGGCACACCGACTGTTCGTCTCTGTGATGAAGTACTAGATCATATAGCTAGTCCTTCTTTCGATCACGGTAATGGTACCTCTGTCGAGGCATCTCGTGCGCCGATTCCATTCGACTGGGAAATATCTCCAGCTACATCCCAATCTATCATCAATGCAAACGCCGCTGCCATCGACCTTATCAATAGTCAATCACTCTCATATCATCTTACTTCATACGGCAAAGACGACATCAAGAAATTTGGCGTCTCGCCAGATTTCTGGGCGCAAATGATTGTGCAACTCGCCTATCGGAGAACAATCGGCACCGAAAAACGGAAGGGCGGAACTTATGAAGCTGCTACCACAAGAAAGTTCTACAAAGGACGGACAGAAGCCATTCGAGTCGTCAGCTCTGAGTCAGACGCGTGGGTTCGGAGTATGGACGATTCTCAAGCGACCAACGCTACCAGAAAAGAATTGTTTGATTTGGCAGCTAGAAAGCACATCAGTCTTGCAAAACTATGCGGAGCTGGGCAGGGTGTTGATAGACATTTACTTGGTCAGTCAGTCATATCTACCTGGATTCAGCATATCTTGACGCAATCTGACCAGGCCTCAAGAAGTTGATTGCAGAGTCAGAGCGGGCACCTGCACTGTTCTCTGACCCCGTCTTCATGAGGTCGAGCTACTGGGTCCTTAGCACTTCGGCAATCTTTTCAAAGCATTTCAACGTGTACGGCTGGGGAGAGGCATGTAATCATGCTACCACCATATTCTTATCATTAACATAGAACCCCACCAGGTCGTTCCTGACGGATTCGGTGTGGCTTACATGACTGGTTACAGCGGTATGTCCTCTCTTGGCCCGGACAATGTGAAGGTTTTGACTTCGTTCGATTTTAGACCGTATAATGTACACTCTAACCTCGAGAACGGAAATGCCCAATTCGGCATTCATTGCAGAAATTGGTCAGGCAGCGAAAGATCTGTATGATCTACACAAGAGTGAAACGGAGAAGGCTAGACTGTAAATGCAATTATGTAAATGTAGTACTGTAATTATTTGCACAGCATGCAGTTACATTGTCGTGAGAATTGTCCTACCTCTTTAATGTCGTCCTTGATAACTACAGTACGAAACAGTGCGCTTTCAGTCCTACAAACTTGTTTTCAACATTTTCTAATATCTTGTATCAACAAGAATTTCTCGCAGCTATACGATCTGTCAATCCCCCAGGACGATGGAAGATTCTCGTTGTGGATGAACACTCGCAAAAAATCCTGGGGTCGGTTTTGAAACAGTTCGATATCTTGGAGGAGAATGTTACGCGTGCGTTTTCTGAATACTGTCAAGGCTTTGGCCTAAGTCCCTGTTGCGCAGAGATCGAGGCCATTTCCAACTATCGAGAACCTCAGCCAGGACTGGAAGCCATGTATCTAATAATGCCAACCAACCAGAACATTGATCGTGTTATCAGAGACTTCAGTACAACTCCTCAGTACGCTGCTGCACATCTGTTCTTCATCGATGGTGATTTTCAGCTATTATATGGTCGTATCAATTCTGAGTCAACCATACCATAGGGCTACCTGAATCTCTTTTTAACCGACTTGGGTCTTCTCCTGCAGAGCCTCATTTACGAACTTTGCAGGAACTATACATCAACTTTCGAGGTATATCCTGTCACCACATGAAATCATCAGTGCAATATCTTGACCTCACCCCACCAGCTATGGAAGCGCGAACATTTTCCGTCGATACCCCCGAACAATTCTTTAGCATTTATAGTCCACCGAGAAACGAGAATGGTTATCGAGCCGCTCGTGATCGCTTAGAGGAGGACCTTCGATTCGCCAGTAAAATTGTTCGTCAAAAGATTTTTACCGTCCTCCAACTGCCTGACCTTACCATCTGTAGATTTCCAACGTTTGTATTACCCTTAACGAGAACCCCTACATCCGATACTACGTACCGGGCCATCACCTTCCTCTAGGTCCTCTGAAGCCGCACACTTCCACCCGACCACCACCACCGCAAGAGGGTGCGACCAGATGGCGGACAAATCTCGCGAGAGGGGATCAAGCAAGAGCATACGAATCGGTGGAGTCGGATTATGTTACAAAGTTGCTTGCTTTCATGGTCCAAAGCAATTTAGACGATTATAAGAAACAAAATGCCAACTTTGGAGTATGTGAAGTCATTCGTCTGCTGTATGCGTGGGTACTGAACGTATTCCTTTCCGTCATTCAGAAGAACGATTCTCGACCAAGAGCCACTCTGATCATCACAGACCGATCACTGGATATGATGACACCGTTGGTTCACGAGTTCACCTACCAAGCAATGGCAAATGATCTCCTACCTATCGAAGATGGAATGAAATACACGTTGGTTTATCGAACATTTCAAGAAGTCTTTCTGACTTGTATTTTCCAGGTATAAATTCCAATCCTCTGTCGGTGCCTTCGAAGACAAGACGGCTATTCTTGTTGATGCAGACAATGTCTGGACGGAGATCCGACACATGCACATGCGCGAAGCCATTGACAAGTTGATGGCAGATTTCAACAAATTTTTGGAGGAGAATGCCGTATTTCAAGGGCTAGTTCATATCCACCGATGTTCAGGAAGCCGCATGCTTACTGTCTTCGTTAGAGATAATGCAGCGAACCTAAATGACATGAAGGAGATGCTTGCTAATTTACCTCAATATCAGGAGCAGCGAGAAAAAGTGAACTCATTAATTTTTTATTTGGCTGTGCACTCTTACACCCTTTTAGTTCTCCCTGCATCTTAGTATGGCACAAGAGTGCATGGCTATTTTTGAACGAGATAAACTGCCTCTCGTTGCCACTGTTGAACAGGTCTGGAAGGCGTACAGATTTTCTCTGCGTCCTCTAATGACATGATTTCTTAGAACTGTGCAACAGGCCTCACTGTTGAAGGAAAATCACCCAAGCATCTTGTGGAAGAAATGGTGCCACTCTTGGACAGTCGAGAGGTTATGTGGGTAACACAATTCCTGATCATACTACCGACCTCTGATTCCTGGCCCAGAAATATGAGTAAAGTTCGAATCATTGCGCTGTACATACAGTACCGTGAGGGTGTCCCTGACGAAGACAGACGCCGTCTGTACCAACATGCGCGCTTATCATTAGCAGAGCAGGACGCGGTCAATGCACTAACTTATTTTGGCGTTCGAATATCAAGAGTATGTCGATTCTCGTCTCTGCCGAATTTGGAGTGCTAAGCAAGTAGAACTAGGGATCCGGGGACAAAGATATCAAGAAGAAGTTAAAGTCGAAACCTGCAAGTGACAATGAATATGATTTATCCAGGTATAAACCCTTGCTTAGAACTGTTGTTGAGGTAAGCGCACCCAACGTTTGGTTAATTCTACTTCTCCGACTGTTCATCTGAAGGACTGTGTGGGCGACAAACTTGATGCCAGCGTGTTCCCGTATATAAAGGATGCGCCTTCCGCGGCTCCCCCACCCTCGAGTCTACGTTCTCCACCCCCAGCCGGATCTCTACGAAGTGCCAGGCCCGCTTGGCATCGCGCGGCCAAGCCCAGCGCAGTTGTCGAGAATAAGCCACGTATACTGGTATTCATGGCAGGAGGAATGACCTATTCGGAGATTCGAGAAATGTACAATCTTTCAACGTCACTGAACAAAGATATTTATATTGGTAAGCCGACGGTCAAAAAAATCCTGATGAAGCTGACATCCGTGTTTCTAAAAGGATCGACGCACGTCGTGACACCTCGGTACTTCATCGACGACATGAAGGTCGTTGAACTGGGGGGCACTGGATCACGAGCGATACCCAATGGTCTTAGAGATGTTCGGGGACAGCGAGATTATCAAGAGTTTTATGACGATCGATATTATACCAATGACGGTCCTAGACCACGTCCACAACAACCTCAACAAGCACCAACCAGTCGCTCCTCCACACCGAAGGCTCCGCGCATCAATTCAACTGCCTCATACGATTCTACAGCTTCTGGGACACCCTCCATGAAAGAAGAGAAGAAGAAGAAAAAGGGATTATTTAAATTCTAATTAGCTTTGTTCCGAGTTTTTTTTAATCATCTTCTGGCGGGTACCCGTAACATACCCCTTCGCATCACAGTGTATATTTTATTGACAATCTTAAAGTTCGGAACATTGGAAATAGAATGCTTTGACCGCAACATCCGTTTTCTACCGAAATTGATCGCTCTGGAATCTAGACTTTCCGCACAGGCGTATAAAGGGGGCTTTCAACACGAAAAATGCTTGCTCCAAACATACACGCGTAGGTCTCGAAAAGCTTTAGTAAAACTTACTAACTGATAAATTTTATAGCGAATGCATACCATTACTCGATTCTGATCACGGTTAACGTTGAGCGTCGGTGGTGAGTAGGGTTCCGGCCGTTCACCTCAATGGCAGTTCATCAGAACCGAAACTCAGAACGCTGCTGCGACAAATATATTTCTATCACCTTTTACTGTGGGTGTTGTGTGATAATTCAATGATACATATCCATAGTCCACATATCGATGCGTTGTCATTGCATCTTGATTCTCACGGCATACTTTACGCGACGCGACAAGTGACATGGTCACAACATATGATAGGAGATTGCTCGGAGTTGATCTCATTCGTCACATTCCATCAGTGATATGCCTATTTGCCCACTTACGAGGATGGGATATCCCATGTGCACCATTTCTCTGCCTTTGCAGTCAAAAGGTGTATTTACTTCACCGTTCTTGCACCACTTAGGGGACAGGCCACTGGGAGGAACATCACCCTTGTCACCGCGAGTTACACCTCAGTCGCCTCTGGTGGAATTACTTACGCGCCGAATACTGTCCAGGTAAATCACTGGTCTTGCATTGCATTGTGGCTTCGTGAGATAGCGAAGTTAATTTGTAGACAAAATTGAGCCCGGCGAGGACAGCGGTAGCTCCAAGTCATTTGCGTGCCGGGGTACGCAGAAGTGGATTATATCACAAGTGACACATACGCCAAAACTACCTGAAAACGTTTAAACAGAGTGCTCTAGTGTTGCTGTAAATGAACAAGGGTTAAAGAGAGTTTCAATCAGCGTGTCAGAATATAGAAGAACATACTTTCGTGCTTTTTCGCATCGGACACTTTACGAGCCGACTTGGTGAGATCCTCCTGATTGATGTATTCCCTGCGCAAGATTACAACCAAGAGCAGCTAGAGTAAAAAGAGGGTGGCTAACCTGTCATCCCGAATGGCGCACATACCCGCCTCGGTAACGACATTTCTGAGATCCGCACCATTGAAACCATCGGAAAGCTACAAAGTAGAAATTGTCAGTGGGTGTAGAATTGTAGCAGCATGATTAGTGACCTTAACGATAGCTTCATAGTCAATATCCTCAGCCTTGTTGACAGGTTGACAATGAATTTTGAGAATTTCAAGGCGAGCTTGTTCATTTGGTAATGGGATCTCGATTTTACGGTCAAGGCGTCCAGGACGTAAAAGGGCAGGGTCAAGAGTGTCTGGTCGATTCGTTGCCATGATAAGTTTTGTCCGTCCTAGGGAGTCGAAGCCGTCCATTTGATTGAGAAGCTACAGGAGAAAATTAGAAATGGAAAAGACGGAAACAGCGCAGCGGTATATTCACCTCCATCAACGTCCGTTGAATTTCTCGATCTGCACTTGTTCCTTCAGAAAACCGTCGACCGCCGATAGCGTCGATCTCGTCCATGAATATCACGCAAGGTTCGTGTTCTCTAGCATAGCCGAACATTTCACGAATGACTCGGGCACTTTCTCCAATATACTTGTCTACAATTGCGGAGGACACGACTTTCAGAAAGTTGGTTTGTAAAGTGGCAGCTACCGCTCTGGCAAGGAGAGTTTTGCCTGTTCCCGGGGGACCATATAGAAGAACACCTTTTGGCGGGGTTATACCCACACGCTGGAATAATTCGGGGTTCAGGATCGGAAGCTCGATAATCTAGAAAAAGCTTTCAGGTAGATAGATTGGATCGATAGCGACAACACTTACCTCTCGCAACTCCCGAACTTGTTCTGTTAGTCCGCCGATTCCAGCAAAAGAGGCACCTCCAGGATCCTCCAGACTCATCTTGTACACTAGCGGGTCAACTTCACGAGGGAGAATTCGCATAACAGTCAAGGTGGTCATGTCAAGAGAAACACGCGTTCCGTTTTTCAGCTTCTCCGCGGGTAATGTTGGTCGATAGGAGACGACATAGCGAGGTCCTGAGGACGCTTTGACGATGACTAGGAGGAGCTATGAGTCACAATAACCTTAAAGAGATAGCGCCGTACATCGTTCGTCGTCGAGCTGCTTCATCACTTCCCCGATAATCTGACCCACAGACTGCACGGCCTTGATATCCTCCTCTGTCTTCTCGTACTCTCGCTCTAGATCCTTGAGGGAGAATCTCACTGCAATTAGTCAGCTCCAAGGTTTAGAAAGTAAAGAAATGGAACCCACGATTCTTAAGGCTTTCGCTACTGGTTTCATGACTTCGCAATTTCTGAAGATGTGGGTCAGCTGAAAGGGCGGAGAAAGTAGAATCGCTGAGAAATACATCTCTATAACTATTGAGAGCCTCTCTTCTCCGTGTGTCCATCGTTCCAGATGATGTTGAGCTCGCGTCCATGTTATGATGATTACAGGTATGAGAGAAAGAGACGCGTAGCATGAAATGACGCGTACGATTCCATCTTTGGTCAAATAATCCCACGCCTATTTTTCTCTTCTCATTGGAAGGAGTGCTGTGTGTCTTTCTCTATTTCACCGCTAACGTTTCAACATTTATAGCTCTTTGCCTCATCCAATAAGTTAATGAGCATAATACGGTCTGGCATTTTACTATCAACCATACGTAACCGACAATCTATCGTTATACCGGAATACTCGAAGGAAATTACTTTACATCCGGAAAATGCATGTCAGTGCATCATTAGTATCGTTTAAGAGAGTCACGTACGGCACCGTAATGTGGAGCTCTCGTAGCTGTTGCAGTCGTACTCGCAGTCGCCGTTCGGATGAAAGATGACCAAGCAGCTCTCGTAGCAGCAGGCCATATTGTGCTTGATTCTGTGGACAGGGATCCGTAGAAAATGGGATCAGAACCGGGGAGTACATCTTCTGCGAGCGCTGGGTCTTCTCCACCTACTACGCCGCCCTCTTTGACAAGGCCGGTAGGGTTATTTCCAAATACGAATTCCTCGATGAACACCTTGGCCTGAAAGAAATTACGTAGGCTCCAGATAATAAGAAATGGGAAATTGACTTACGTTGGCGGGAGCTGTGTTCCCCACTAGATGTCCTGCACCCTTGAATAGAACGTAGGTCCATCCTCTTTCTTGGTGCACAATACCAGCGAATTCGCCGTTGCTACCAGTCCACGGTGTAGCGGGCCGGCGAGTGAAGCCTTGGATGCCGCCGAAGGTTGTATTTTGAATGACCACTGTTACCGTGAAAACACTCTTTTTAGTCGTTTTCCCCGGCACGGCAATGATTCTGACCTTCGGTACCCCGATGCGCGACCAATGAATCATCATTACCAGAAAAGAGAACAATGCCGACGTTCTTCTTAGTAGCATTTGTCGCAAGCTCAGTCAAGAACACCATAGGTCTGAAGACAAGAGGTCATTAGATACCCAGCATCCATGAGTGCAAGGTGAATACGTACTCAGGGCCTAGAGTTGTTCCGCAACGCGTTAGATCACAGTTCGGCCATAAATCAGAGAAGCTTACTAGGGTCTGCCGCTAAAAAAAGAGAATACTGGTTAGATGATATTTCAAAAGAGGCCCCAGCTGCTACACTGACTTAAGATACCGAATGGGAAATCAAAATCCAATACCCAATCCTTGCTGGTAGGCGCGTGGAGGGCAGTTCTCGTGCGATTGTCTAGAGTAGACGTAGTAAGATTTAGTTTTTTTTTTTTTTGTCGGAGTGCCGCACTAACCATTCATAAATACAGAAGCATCGATAGGAACTTCAGGATTCAAGGCGTCTGGGACATCGTACACCTGCCGAGTAAGCTATCGTGAGAAGCGAAATTGTTAAGATTGTCAGAATACTCACGTCGTAGCCACCGAGTGCTAAGTTGTCATGGAGTGTTAACAAATGACGTAAGGGCGAGGGAAACTAAACATACTCCACGGGAAAGTAAAGTTGATGGCATGGTCAATAAACTCGCTGAGGAGATCACATCCATACTGCGAAATATTTCAAGTTCTAACCTCACAAATCGGAGAAATTTCACTCACTTGTGGGTCAATTGCGGGAACGAGACCACCTCGGTTCATCAGACCTCGCTTATTGTCCACCCAAGTTTGTCGCCTTTCCTCTCGTTTACGGAATTGAAGAGACTTTGCTTGTGGGTGAATATCTTCAGTTTCTGAACGTTCCTGAAGGCGAGCAAGTAATCGAGAGCGGAATGTGCGATTTTTGGCAAATTTTAATCGGTTGGTAAAGAAGTCACCGCTGGCATTGTCTCCTCCAGGAGCAATGAATTCGACAGTAGGTATGATTCCGTTTTGCGGGTACGTAAGGTTTACGTCGTAGCCGCACAGATGACTCCTGCGAAAGGTGTAAGGCCACAGATAGATTAAGGATTTTTGGACATACTGTTGTTCAAAATACTTGAAAACTTCCGGGTCGTAACCGATAAGCTGGGGGTAAGTTTTGATTACGGTGAGCTAGTGGGATTGAGTATCAATCGCGACTTGAGATGCTACACATTCACTTACAGCGGGTAGTTCCTCGAACACCGCTCCTGAGCCGACAGTCCCGTCACCAATAGCAATTTTGACGATATTCACAGGAGGATTCGGGCTTTCGAAATAAGCCTTCAAGATATACGGCTGAAAGTGAATGATTGAGTAAAACGATGAGATGAAGCGAGAAGCGAGAATCACAATATATGTTCCTGCATATGATTCTCCTGTGAGGTGCAAAGGGCGTTTCGCGAGGCTCGGGAAGACTTTGACCAGATTGCTCAAGAATCCCAGCTGATGATAAATTTCTCGATCAATGGTTAGTAAATAATGAGACAAACATCGGCTCACGAAATCGGTCCCCATTTGGTCCTCGCTAGAAACTAAATGACCGGTTGTATAGAATCAGCGACGTTCATTCAGAAATGAAGGAAATTTCAGAATTCATACCATACCCCTCCGAATCTGCGGTTGAGAAGCCAACCCCACTAGAAGAAAATGAGGTGATAGAATCAATCGAAAGCCAGACAAACGAACACTGGTTGATCTATCCACACGTAGTCTGCCACACTATCCCATGAAAATTTCGTGTTTGAAGCCATGGAATAATCTCCATTAATGTGCATGGGTCCATTCTAAGCGCGGTAGAGAGGTAAGATACGGAGTTCATCAATTTGATCATGTCATACGAACTTCAAAAAACTGAAAAAGAAAAAACAATTATGTATTTAGCGTAACAACTGAGGAAAGTAGGGTAAGAGTATTACCATGCCCGCCATCGAAGACGACCCAGGACTAGACGTGTATTGAGTTTACAGAAAATCTCTGATCGACTTTGAGAGCGTACCCTCCGTTAAGCCAGATTCCCCAGGGCTCTGTCTTTGATTCGGATGTCAATGATCCCTCTTCATGCTCAAATGCCCAGAAGAAAAGGGTATCATTCGGATGACCGGCGCGATCCACAGGCAAATTTCCAGCAAAACTGCGAGATATCGGGAACGTCACATTCGGGAGTGGGTCGGTGACCTCAAAGTCTAAGTACGTAGGCGGTTAGATTGAGCACAATGATCTGTTTTGTTCTACACACATCTCTGCCACTGGGGGCTGAAGGGTCCCGATGGGGCACCAGGGTAGATATGGGGAAATGAGCTGGGAGCTGTTATTGAAAGACCTGGACGCGAGCTGGATAGAGCAACGGCGAGAAAGGTGAGAAGGAGACGTGAGATAGCCATGATGGAAGGGAATGAGAATTCACAAGTCGGCGTCACTGTCGTATAAATGGGGAGCCTTTCACGGAAAGGCTTGAATGGTTCCTAGGTAGAGATTCCATTAAAAATACAAGGGCAAACTTCATGTGCTGCTGACAGGGCCACCTGTTTCGCCTGTTCGCCGCTCTATCAGCCGCTTCGGCATCCCGTCAACTGCCTCGGGACTGTTCGTGACACACTCCTGGTGCTTGACTTTGACTTTGACGCATTTCAGGTCTTCGGAACGCGTGCAGGCTCCTCTCAGAACCAGTTGGGAGGTTAGAAGCCTTTTCTCAGGTGGAGAACCCACCCTCAGGCTTATTATTCTCGCAGTAGCTCACCATCCCTTGTGCAGATCCAGGACCTGAGCTGCACTGCCTGCAAAAAGAACTTAGACTTCGACATCAGCGTCAAGTTGTTTTCAAAACCGTTCCTTGGTACCATACATGTCGACGTCGGTTTTAAATAAAGTTGGGCAACCTCCCCCCCTTCCTCAGCTTCCAGTTTCGGTCGAAAGTAACCCCACGTTCGTAAAGATTTCCGTACTAATCAACAAAGTTTTACGTCGAATCACTGCCAGTGATTCCGGCAGAAATCCGTATTGTTCAACATTGCTTCCGACCAAAAGATCATCAGAAGCAAATCCAGTTTTAGCCTCGAGCCCGTAAAACCATGTCGTCCAGCGAAATTGCTAAATAATCTTCCGATGGCCCTCCGACTCCTTCTGCCGCCGCCCAAATCGCATCATCTAATATGTAGACTAACAGACCGCCCTTCCCATCAGCAGACGGGCTCACTCTGAACATTGGCATTCTGGACTGTTCATGCGCACGTCCAGCAGGCATGAACAACAGGTTGTGTGAAGCAGCAAACTCCTCCACGATCGACCGGAATGTGATCTCTTGAGTACGAGCTGACAGTCTGGAGGGCAGCCCTTTACCACTTCGGCCATGGGACGAAGGCGAGTTGGTAAGACCTTGTTCCGCTTTGAGATCTGGTTTTGGTAGTCGGGAGGGTGCATCTGGCCCAAGTTCTATTGCTTGGTTCATGAGCTGCAAGCCGCGGGTGAACCCTCGGGAGATACCAGATACAGCCTGCAGACTCTCGGGGAAAGATCCTTTCCAGAAGGAATACCATTGCGCCACCTCCTCAAAGCTGACCTTGGGCTGTATCAGCCAGATATACAGCACGTCAATCCACTTCGGGAAGAACTCTGCCTCAAACAACTGGGAGAGAACGGAGGGACGAAGAATTTCTGACCATTGAAGCACGTTCTTGAATGGCTCCATGCTCTGGTTGCGTGGATTGATTCGAAGATCGTCACGAAGTGTGGCTCCAAGTTTGGGTATGATGTATTTGAGGAGCATAGTATCCCAATCTTCTGCATCAAAAATCTGAGGAAAGGGTTATTACGCGAAAACCCATCAGATCTGGTCAAACTTACGTCTTTCCAATCTCTCAGTCCCGCAGGCAAATTATCTCCGACGACCCAATGCCTCAACAAACTCTTGAACTTCCTTCTAGCGTCTTCGACGAATCCCTCTAACCGGAGACCAACGTGAGGCAGCCAAGGGAAGACAATAGCCTTCAGTGGAACTTGATCGAGCTTCGGATTCCAATCTGCAATCGCCTTTTGTACTTTCGGCAGGATGAGTTGATCTAGCATGTTATCCCGAATGAATGGCGGTATAAAGGATGACCAAGCTTCGTAGAGTTTGACGACGGGTTGCGGCGTTTGTGGAGACCACTCGTTATTTATCGCGGTTCTAACCTTCGGAAGCCATACATTCCAAAGTAGGCTCTCGAATGGTGTCATGGGCTTCAAGCTAATCACAAAAATGAGGGGAAAAATCAGCCCATCAACGATAATAAAGCATTGAATCACTGACATTTTTGGAGCAAGGCTAATCGCAGTTCTACTACCATGGATATCGACTTGAGTCTGCGCAAAGATATCATCAGCGTTGACCCGCAATGCGCCCCTCCAATTACGGAAAGTCGAAATGAACGCCTGTGGATCTTTCATTGGTTGCCATTGGGTCACAAGTCGTTTGATCTAGGGGACAAGATCATTAAAAACGGAGACCTTGTTCAGTGAAGAAAACCAACCAAAGGAGTAATGGCAGCTACGACCACCTCGTCAAGTCGGTAGCGGTCAAACTCAGACTCGAAATCGTGAGAAAGTTTATAGAACAGCGGCGAAAATTCTTCCAAAGAGGCGTCATAATCCGAAGCGATTGCTTTGGATTTGGCATCAATCTCGGATGCAACAATTTGGACCCTCTGAAGGCGAGCGATCACTGAAAATAGATTAGCGACACTGGTAGCTCGATTGCCAGACGTTAAACTTACATTCTGCTTCATCCTCTATTCTCTTCCGCAGTCGTAGATCTTCCTGAACGACCAATTTCTTGCGTTCTGCAAGGAGTTTTCCCTCCCGAGCCAAACCATCGAGGTCAGTTTTGCAGGATTCTGCGATTAGGCGAACGTTATAGCGAACTTCGGGGATTCGTGTAGCGTCGACAGTCGGCGCCCACTGGTTTATCGAAACGTCGGCCAATGAGCTGACCTCACGAGGCTGCAATGGAATGAGTGAAAGCATCGGTGAGATGCGGACTATCTGAACTGACCACCGCCCCAGTTGCGTCGATAATTTTTCCAATACCTGCATGACTTAGGTCATCATTAGCTTCAGCCAGTATCTCTTCGTAGGTCTTGTGCTGGATTTTCGTTTTGACCTTTTTCGGTTTCTTCCATGCTTCTGCTTTCTTTTCTTTTACTTCACGCGCCTTCTTTGACAGTTTCTTGATACGAGGGTCTTCGTCGTCGCTGATAACCTCCCCTCGCCGCCTCGCCTCCATTTTGGATTGCTCTGTCTTTTCCTTGAAGCCTTTGAAGGCGATCCCAGATTTTTCTGGTCGCATCTTGATTTCAATCGGGGTAACGATACCTGCTCCGGTAGCACCTAATCCTTCACCGACTTTCCAGCCCATTTTTGCCAGCATGCGAGAACCGAAAGTGCCAGACAATTTAGCAAAATGAGTTTGTTCGGCATGGGTGAGGGGCACTGCTTGATGAACATTTGGCTGAGAGTCTCGAACAAAGGAGGTGGAGCGTGAGGCAAAGGATGAAGGAAAGTCGGAAGTTACTGAGTGAGAACCAATACCGCCTTTGAGTGAAGTGAAAGCAGGAGCAGCGTTTGCGGGAGTGGAAGTGTTAAACGAAGGCATCGCTGTCCCGCTTGAGAACCCGAAACCGATGCCTGTCTTTTTCGAGGACCCGATGCCTCCAATCTGAGGTTTTGTCGTGGATACGTCTTCGTCGTCATCTTCCTCACGAAGCCGAGGTGAGGGGCGCCTGGAAGAATCAGAGTTGTTTTCAGAATATTCCTCTGCGCCCTCACCTTCGCCTTCGCTGGCTTCTTCTGCTTCTTCTGAGCCGGTATCAGCATCTTTCACTTCCTCTTCCTCCTCGTCAACGTCAATGTCCATTTCGTGTTCCGCCTGCGAGTCGACTTTGTTTTTTCCTGAGACGAAAGCTGGCGCCTTTGTCCAGTCGCTTCTCTTTCTGGTTTGTTTTCCTTTGCTCTCATCTTCAATGTCTTCGGCAAAGATCCCATATAACGCGTCCTCTTTCCCGTCTCTTTTCCGCCTTTTTCGTTGGTAGGGGATTTCAAACAATTCTCGTTCTTCTCGGACATCCGCGGATTCATTTGGTTCAAAGCCTTCAGCTTCTGAGCCATTGTAAGAGTCAGAGTCGTCGCTGTCGTCGAGTATTCTCTTTCGTCGGGCCATGGGGATGGATGAACGGGGGAAAAAGTTGAAGTGCGCTTAGTCATAAATGATGAGACACACAATAACTGCTACGAGTTAACCAACTCCCAGACATCTTCTCCACTGTTTACCTCTCTCAGCCCACGAAATCTCCGTCTCCCTTGAAGAAGGTCAATCCTCCGTCTTCTGTCCCGCTCCTCGCTCATCTGCGGAACCCTTTTGTTCAGTTCTCGGCATATCGTATCAAGAACATCCAGCACGGTTACGTGGGCAGACACAGTGCGGTGCACAGTTATATACCATGGTAATAATGGGTGTGTGATACTCATTGACGGAAGAGGCGGCTGCGTGGCTGGCTGAAACCTATCAACCATAGCTGCCGTAAGAGTTATCTGGATCGCTTCAGGTGGTGATGCCAGGTCGATGTAAAGCTCAGTGGTACCATTGTTCTGTGGTACAGACTCGCTAGCTACGCGCAGCAAGGGGTGTAAAGATACTCTGTTGGCGACACTGCTTTGGGAAGGTAGAGGAATATGGGCATATGGCGAGACTGAATAGTGCAATGCTGGCGCAGACTGCGGTGGTGGCGAGCCTCTGTATCTTCCGGATGGTATGTACAATGGCGCAGCAGTCGCGATAACTTGCCTCGAGGGAAAGTAGACGCCATACGGTGAGGAAGATAATGACCGGGTTACTATCTCTTGTCTCTGAAGACGGGCCGAAGGCAAGCTCTGATGAATGATGAATTGTTGACAGAAATCCACGATGCGGAAGTTGATTCATTACTTACCAACTCCGTGTCACTCAACGTGTATCGTCTTGCTCCAGCCACTCGTTGGTTACGATAACGGAGCGAAGTATCGCCATGTCCTGTTGAGGGATCCATAATGTGCCGATATGTCTACGTCTAACGCTGCTGTGAGATGAAATCACTTTCGGGTAGAGGGTCGTTTGTAAAAGTGAAAAGGTGTGTGGTGAGTGAGTTGGGAGCAATTTTTACTGGCCTCTTATAAAAGCTTGTAACACTGAATTCACCTGAAGAGAAATCAAGATATGTCATTCCTGTTTTAGTCCTGTTGAGCGCGTAGTGGAGTCATACTGAGTTTGAAGCCGGCGTTCTATAATTTGTTCAGTGAATCCGAGCGACCCCATGGAACAGAAGGCCATACGCGTTTTCCCGAAGACCTCCATGGCGATTTGACAGCTTGCTCATATGTGCGCGGATCCCCACTCCAGCTATCTCTGGCTGTCCCTGTCAAAAGGCACTCGTTGCTAGAATTCAATCTCTAGTTTTACCAACATCCTATCATCTCAGCCGTCTCTCGTCACATGAGTCACCAACTCAACCCGATTACCCGACCTCTTGACCGGAGGGTTCGTGTCTCATCATATAGACAATGTAGCAGTGCAGGACTTGGTATACAGCATTGGTGGCATCTATCGAAATATCATTTTTCTTCTGTCCTTTTCGTCCAATAGGCTCTTCACACCCAAGTCAATTCGCCGGTACAACCAACTTCAGCAACCAAATTTTTGCGCTATATTTGCCTGTCGGTGGCTTGAAGGAATTGGTCGTTCCCGAGCAGAGGGATTTTTGCAAAGCCATTTGTTTATCCGCTATGACATCTCATACGTCTGTCTTGCTGTCGTCTCCTGGAAAACGAGGGACTCCTCATTTGTGATTGGTTCTCCACTTGACTGGTACTGCGAAGTAGTCTTAACACCATTGCTTTTGATATCTGGACTTAACTGATGGCTCGCGTGAATACTTGTGACCCTTCTAGACGCCTCTGGCTGTTAGTCTCTAGTCTGCAGCAGCGCTCAACTTTGCAGAATCCCCTCCTTGCGCTTCCCAGTCAGCAAGACTAAAGCGGCATTTGAAACGATTCAATCCTCATTTTTGATTGAGTATACAAGTCGAGCCTGCAGCTCGGTCGAAAGAATAAATCTGCGTGGCGTTGTATTGAAACTTTTCCCACCAACGGAGACGCGGATGATGCACGAATCGATGGAACTGTTCATGTAACAGGAGTAGGCGGAAAATAATAAAACCAGGCTGTCACCCTATATCAAATGCATTGAAATAGAGGACAATCATCCCACTTGCTGTAATGACAACTTTGGAATTTCTTGCTCGGTGGCAGCAGCGCTGCCTTGTTACAATATAGCGAGAACGGCAATTGCACTGCGATGACCAGTTTCGATCCTTCATCACTTGATTTCTATAATTGTCACTACTATGGATTAACGAGTTACAACTATTTCATCAATGCTTACTTACCGTCTTATTCGTAACTGGCCTCGGAGTCAGTCCTAGCACGAATTTGCTGAAGCAAAAGGAGAGAAAGGAATTGCCAGAGCACCACATGTACTAGCGAAAGGCATGTACGTTCCCTGTAGTTTTTCAACAACGAAACAAGTTCAAACAACGAGACATTCGTAAGTAGAGGGTTTGAAAATCGGTCCATTCTTACATTGCTAGAAGTCCAGACACGTTAACGGGGCGCTTACCTCACCTCTAATCTAATCTAATCTAATGCCTGTGTCGCTTCCCGCACGTGAGTAAACGCCTCCCTCTCGTCGTCCGCGACGACCAGTACTTATGATGGCTCCTAAAACCCTCACCCTCAAACAGCGTCTGGCAGCCCTCTCAACTTCTCCGTCAATGCCGAACTCACCACAATCTACTCAACAGCCTCAGTATCCCATCTCACTTTCCGACCGTGCCCCCCCTAGTCACAGCGTCAGAAGCCCAAGAAGAAAAGCTTTCAACATCAGCTTCACACCCCCTTGGATAAAAAACACTGAAGGAAACGTCATTACGAATGCAGAAATTCAGAGCCAAGAATTAGTTCAAGAAGTAATGAGCAAGTTAATATTCCAAGCGGGGGTGGATTATGAGTGAGTAATTCTCAATGAAAGGGGGAAAGCATGTTAAATGGGTCATCAGAACGCGTCCGATGTTCGTAGTCATTCTGACGCATACCATCTGCAAGTTCCTATTGAACGAAATACAGGGTTGTCATCAATGCGTCCGCCCTTCCAGACCCCAAGGAAATCAATTACGATGTGTTACTTTCGTATGTCCTATTGCCCTAAATTTCCCCCACTCACCTTATTCAGCCATTCTTCAGACGAACACTCTCATATCTCAACTTATACGGTAGGATATAAATTCCTCCAATCAGTCAAAGTAATCTCACAGGCTGTCCAGTCGAATCAGACTACACCGTCGTATTTCTAGCCGCGGGAGGCAAGCACTCACCAGGATGGAACTGGGTTTGGAAGGCTTACAGAAGTCTAAGTCGCAAATATCGGAAAAACTTGAAGCGATTGGTACGCTATCATAATTCTACTACTTTGGTGTTTGCGTCAACTCCAGCTGCAGTTTGTTGTGCACTCCTCGTTCTTCACCAAGAGTTCGTTTTTCAATAAAATCTCACATACTCGTGTTGACGTATAACAGTGCTTTTTTCGCTTGCTGGTGCTATCATCAGGTATGCGTCTCCGAAAACGCTTCGAGTATCTGATTGACTTGGTCAAGCCCCAAATTCTTTCGCAAAATTATCTATATCGACACACTATCCGAACTGGCCTATCATCTGCCTCTGACCCAGATTAATATTCCCCCAGCCGTGTATCAGTATGTTCCCATTTACTTTCACTTTGACTCGGGCAAATTATTATTTTTCAGAGAGAATCAGAGATACGAGCCGAAGATCACTCTCCCCATAGCTACGCCTTCGAGTACATTCGGTGTCCCCTCGAAGATATTATGGGATTCGAAGGCGAAAAGGGTGGTATACCTCGTGTTATCAAAGACGCTATTCAATTCCTCCGTGACACAGGGGTGGACGAGGAGGGCTTGTTCAGGAGGTCACCTTCCTCTGCCATGCTTCGTACGGCACAGGAGGCGTATGATCGAGGAAACGTCGTTTCATTGGAGACATTTGGAGATCCACATCTGGCAGCGGTTCTCTTGAAGAAATATCTGAGAGATCTGCCTTCACCTATCTTCCCCGAGTCGCTCTATCCGGTCATCAGGAGGTGTCCCATGCCAACGAGCGACCCTGGAGATATGGCTAGTGTATCGTATGTCAGAGAAAATTTGTTACCAGAGTTGGCTCCTTGCACGTACATACTTCTGAGTCACGTTTTACGTACGTCTTCGTATGTGCTTGATTTTGACGTGTGCTGACTAGATTCTCTAGACCTTATGCACGAAGTATCTCTTCGGTCCGCTTCCAACCGAATGGATGCACACAATCTCTCCGTTGTGCTGTGTCCGAACCTCATCTCTGGTTCGAATCCCGCCCGTGATGTCCTCATGTGTACTGTGCCAGGCGGCCCCGCTCTCTTTCAACAGCAGCCGTCCTCTCCGACTCCCTCTTCTCCGAACAGGGCTGTCTTGGCTGAAAACAAGACAACTCTCGGAGTTGTCATAAAGCTGTGTATACAGCGGTATTATGAAATCTTTGACGAAGTTATCGATCGAAATGAAGCCGCAGCAGTGAAATCGGTTGATCCGGCAGAAGAGTACACTTCAGAGCGAAGTCGGGATGGGTCTGCGGAAGTCAGCGATGACGAAACATGGTCGAGGAAGGCAGAATTCAAGGGTCTCGGGCATTCCAATGGTGCCAGTTATATAACGGCGGACGACGTTCCATCTTTGTCATTGAGATCACACTTCCATCAACGACAGAGTAGTGGCATTCAGACAAATCCAGACGAAGATGAGGATATTGACGATGCAATGTTAGTCATGCCAATTGGACCCAGTTACGGGCAACCTCATGATTCAGGCAACGCGAATGGGGCAGACTTGGCCGGATCCCATCCCACTTCCAAACCTCGTCGAAGCACTAACTCCAACGGGTCCCCAAGCGCTGTGCGTTCAGTTAATGCAACGCCTCCATCGTCGTTTTCCCTTTCCCAGTCAGTGTCATACGCGACTTATAGTAAAGGCAAGGCTCGATCAACAATCAGTATCGAGAAGCGTTCGGAGTTGGGACATGGGACAATTGGACCTGGCAGGAAAGGCTCCATTAGTATCGGAAAGGGTACGTTGGGAAAGAGTATTGGTTCGGGAGTGACAGCCGTAGGGATCACCGCGGAAGGATTTTTCGCTCCTCCTTCTGGATCAGATATACCTCCTGTGCCACCAGCTCCCAGTAAGGGCCATGCAGCGGACAACCTTGTCGAAAGCGACGACTAGACGACAGCATGATCGCTTTTTTATCCCGGGTCTCAAAAACACATACACTCGTTGAAATTAATTTATTGACCTACGGTTTGTGTGGATACTTTGTACCTTATTTTGGTGTATTTTTTTTGTTTTACTTCGCTCACTTTCTCTATTTGGTGGGCCTAGCAATCGGACCAGTATTCTTGTATTTCGAGCTCACAGATTGTATGTACATACTACTAAATTTTTGTCGAATGAACTTGGCGAAGTGTCGACAAACCCGGATCAATACGTTAGCCTCCGGCAACCAGGCGTCGAATTCTTATGATTTCTGTCGGGAACTGTTTTGGCCGGTCCATGATATGTACCTGTATACGACCTGTATACATAGTTCTCATGACGGCTCCCGATAACTTTTCTTGCTCCTCCCTCATTTCATTCCATGTATCTTCGGTCGCCTTTTCCTGAACCGCCACTTGCTCCGGAAGTCAATGTCCATCATCTCTTCTTTGGGCGTCCCGACCAGTCACAATGGCCAGAATACCATATACATATTGACATAGAGACTGACCAAAAGCGGACCTTCAAGGAATTGGAAGAACGAATCCAACAGGCGCTTACCGCAGTGAGTTCGCCCCTCAAGAACGGGGGGGTCGAGTTTGGGGGTCGAGGCAGTGAGGAGATGATAGGAATTATGAGCGAAAATTCCTCTGTAAGGCTGGATCTTCACGTTGCAATTTCGTTCACTTGTCCAACCATAACAGGATTACATGGTCCTGATCCACGCATTATTGGCAAATACGACTCCGTTCTCTCTTATATCGGCTTATTCTACCCGATTCGAACTCTTGCATGCATTCAACTTATCGAAGATTACTCGACTATTCGTCCAACCCAAACACTTACAGCATGCCCTATCTGTCGCAAAAGAAATAGGCATGCCTCACACTAACATCTATATCATCGGCGGGCATGTTAAAGGACACCAAAGTTTGTCGGGGATGATCGAGAGAGCGCGAAGAGTTGGACTGTCTCCGTCCTCCGCTCGACCCGCTAAACAAGATACACTGGCCTATCTGGTGTTCTCAAGCGGGACCAGTGGTTTACCTAAAGGTTAGTGCTCCCATCGGCGCTGGCTACATCGAACTGAACCAAGCTGTTATAAGCTGTTATGATTACGCATGGCAACCTCATATATTCGCTCCAGCAGAGCGTCATAGTCGGACAAGTGGCAGCTGAAGTCATGTCGGTAAGTTCCGTTAGCCAGTTTCGCCGAGACGAGGCTCCAAATTCTCTCCCAAGCCTCCCCAGAGCATACCAGTCAGCATCGCGTTTCTACCGATGCACCACAGTTATGGTCTGCATGCATATTGCTTTAGATCACTACTGGCTCCAACCACGTTTATCCTGATGCCGAGGTGGGACGTCAATCTCGCACTGAAAGCGATACCCAAGTATGTCGCTGGAACCTCTGTTGATTGTTGGCTGACCTGAGGTTTTAATCATCCAAACTAGATATCATATCACAAATCTCGCCTTGATTCCGTCTGTAGTCCACCAGCTGGTAAACCATCCACGGATATCCTCCATCGACTTGAGCTCCGTAAGACATGTAGGCAGTGGGGCTGCTTATCTCCCGCCGCAGCTCTCGGCCAAGATGAAGGCCCTCACGCCGAAAGATTCCGTTGTAACCGAGGGTTCGTCAATCGTTGGCTACCTGACCACTGATTAATATAACTGTTCCATTCCATCCAGGCTATGGAATGTCAGAATGCGTAAGTTGAATATCATAAATATCATTGAGGTTCTTCTCAATATCTTTGTCTGTAGACCATCGCAGCACTTACGCAAGTACTTGACGGAACCTTCAAAGGGCGGGGGAGACTCATACCTGGTAGCGCGGGTGTTCTCTTGCCTGGAATGGAAGCCCGAATTGTCCGAGAGGATGGATCAGAGGCTGATTTTAACGAAATTGGGGAGCTTTGGCTCAAGAGTCCCAATGTTTCTCCGGGTTATTGGAATAACGAGACCGCCAACAAGGAGACCTTTGTCGACGGATGGCTCAAGACTGGCGATAGATTTAGCGTGAATAATGAGGGGTACTTCTTGTAAGAATCTTACTGCGAAATCCCAATGAACACTGTGCTGATGCATTGTCCAGCTTCGCGGACAGAGCCAAGGTTTGCTGATATTTGCCTTAGGTTCGAACTTGATGTTGATCATTTCTCAAATTTAGGACACATTAAAGGTTTCGGGTAGCCAAGTGTCGCCTGTTGAAATCGAAAACGTCTTCTTCGTCCATCCGGAGAAACTGATATCTGATGTCACTGTTGCTGGTGTCTCTGGTGGTCGCACCTCCGACGAGAAAGTTCCTCGAGCATGGATTGTGCTGAGTGCAGCCGGGAAGAAGAAGGGAGCGGACGCCGTTGTAAAAGCTCTAGACGAGTGGCAACAGGAGAATCTCAGCAAGTATAAGTGGACTCGGGGTGGGATTGAAGTAGTCAAGGAGGTTTGTCGGTGTTACATGATAGGTCAATCGAATCCACTAAACCACTTGGATCTTTAGATACCAAAGTCTGTGACTGGGAAAACTCTACGGCGAGTCTTGGTGGAGAAGTACGAGCGGAGGTTCAAGAAGGCAAAGAGCAAGTTGTAGATACTTTGAGTGATGCGTCTTGGATATACTTATGAGATAATTACACGGATCCGATGTATGTACAATGTCTGATTGAAACTATTGCGTGCTCTACGCACGACCTTTTTGGTCAATGCCATTATTGCAGGGCGAACCCGTTTCATTTTTGATATCCGTCACTGGCGATATCCGAGTCTTCCGGGAAACATGTACGCGTAGGACCAAAATAACCAAAAATTTACAGCCCCGACAGAAATCAATGATGACAGTGGTATTCAAGTTCGAGTGCCCACCGGCACGCTCGCCCCCATCCCAGCGGAAAAAAAAAATCTGCGTCTAGCTCAAGTCCAGCCTACATATATCGAGTAAATGAACGTTTTGCAGCTTTTCCAGAGCTTCAAGTTCACAAACTGTTTTCTGCAGGGTGTGCAATATTTAGTGATGTGACGGCTGGCGCCCAAGGCCGTCGAGCCCCGAAAGCCCGGCTCAGAATTTTTGGAGCCGTGCCGGGGCGCCCGCTAAGCGCTCAAATCCTGGGGTTTTTTTTTGGGTACTACGTACAGTCGAACCTCTTATAAGGCATAGTACCCCCATATAGGCATACTCTCTTATAAGTCATACCTTTTCAGTGGAACCGACTCCGTTCGCGGGTAATTTGACCAAAACTGCAATAAGGCATAAGTCATACGATTTTGGAGGGTTCCCCCCCGCCAAAATTTTACCAAAGGGCATACTCAATGCTGAGAAGTTTGTACTGTACTGTTCACTTCTTGAAGTCATACAATTTTTTTTTGACTAAAATAAAAAAATTAATGAAAAAATTTACTCGTCTCAGTGCTGCTTAAACTCAATGACCCCAATCCCTCTTCTGGGGTCATTTGGTCGTGCAACTTGTCTGGAGGAGATGAAATTTCTAGTAGACTCATCAATTACTGACTATCTCTCTAAAAAGTAGAATACCGTTGCTACGCTGCTTAATATTGTGTCTTTAGCTTCAAATTCATCATATTTATGCCCTCAGGCTGAATGCCTTTTTAAGCCGTTAATGCGCAGTGTGCGTGATCTACACTAAACCACAACCAAAACAAAACAAAGACTAAATCTTAGTTAGACTTGTTCGTATGGTACCGCCGTATCAAATATTTATAAAGGGTGCGAGGGTGCGTTGTCAAAGGTTCCGCGGGTTCTTTAGCTTTTTATATTTCTTTTACAGGAGCTAGGGCTCGACTGCGTTTTATGTTTTTATGGTTTTATAGATGTGGGCGGACTTCTTTCTTTGGTGCTAGTGAGAACGGGAGCTAGGGCAATCGACCGTCTCGAGCTAGACTATATGTTATTACAACAGTGACGAAGGAGCTAGGGCAACATCTGAAAAAGGCCCTAAAGTCTGTGTGTCCTTGGCATTCCTGAGTGCACCAGGGAAAGAGGTCATATTCTTAGCTTCCTGAAACAACCTGGGAGTCCCTGGGAAGCCTGGGCATCCCAGGCTACCAAGGTTTTATACTCATTCCTGAGCATCCCTAGAATCTCTGGTATAGTCATAATATCATCTCTGGATTTTTGAGTTCAGCAACTACCAAGAAGTTCAGCTGGACTAGTGCAGCGACTAGTGCAGTTTGACAATCGTACTACAACATTTCAAACATTTCTTGCATGGGCATTTACTCCTGAATAATATATCATGTTGCTATGCGAAACTACTAGTAGTACTACATATTGGCACTAATAATAACTTCCTTTGAAGCGCAACAAACTGAACTTGATGACTAATAGGCTGGGATGTAACGTGACAGGAACTAGTGATGCACTAGTCGACTAGTACGTTGGGTATTTTCAGTCAAGTGGAAAATATTGTGCCAGCCCTCACTGGGTCAAACAGAAAGTTGGGTATGAGATATGATAATCATTACACATGTACACACTTTTTTTTATAGCAAATTTACATGATTAACTTAGCCTACCATTCACTTTCTTGCCTTCTTCAGCCATATTGTGAACGTTTCAATAAACTGTTGTTAGTTAGTACTGGACGAAAATTGGATTTTCAGCCTCGCAGTCCACAATACATGCTTGTTGATACTAACGCCCAAAACAGCACAGCGAGCCCATGTCAGCTTGAATATCTGCAGTAGCTTTCTTCAACTGTCCATGTCCTCACTAGAAAGATTGTCAACTTGAAGATGGAATAGGTGAGAAAGTCGTTACAGACTCAAAGTTGGGTATCCAAGCACCAGGATAGTGGATTGCTGTTGCAGGTGTGTGAGAAGAAAGCAATCGTGAAGATTGCTTTCACGTACCTGACAGTAAGCTACACTTTTGTCCTTGGTGTTTGTCCCACTGTGTGGATCTAAAAGAGAAGCGTAAGGGTAAAGCTGGACAGGAAGCAGCTTTCATAGCAGGATACTACACATACCGCAATCAGTTCGACTGCCAAATCTGAACATCCAGAGCACACTCCGAGGCTAAGATTGCATCGAAATGAGTTCGAGGTTATACCTGTAGTGAACAAGAAAGAAAGCGGGTCAGCTACAGTAGCAAGAATTATTTCTTTACGATTAAAAGGTACCTTGCAGCCTAGTAGCCAACTTTCTTCCCCAGAATACTCTTGTGAACCCGTCTTCGATCCCCGAAGTACTGCTATTACAATCATTTAACACTAATACTTTGACAAAACAAAATCAATGACCATTTCGATAACTGATAGGATAAGTTCGCCGGACGTTGAAGCTCCGCCAAAATCAAACTTCTCGACATGGACTCTCCCGCCTGCGCCAAAATGAGGAAAAAAGATGCGCAAAAAACGAAAGGAAACTCACAATTGCACTGAAACCGCGGACGGCCTACACAAATCCGCTCGAGCGCAAGATGCACCAGATATTCTGCGGGCTGTCGGCGACAGCAACGACAAACAAGGCGGAATACGCACCCGTTCGATTCGCGTACGGGGTCCACCTCCAACCTATCCATTCCCTATCGAACGCGGGGCAGTCCCGTTCCCATTCCCGAATCCTCCTCTTGATGTTATTCGTCCGCCCAGCCTTCCATAATTCCTCATCTCGAAAGACGTATATCAGGCCCGGGGCATCCGCGCTGCTGAGTTTCTTCCTCGCTGCAATCTCCCATAAATCCTCCAATACTGCCTCAGAGCGTCGAGCATCGCATACTGGGAAGGACATAACAAAGGTGTGATGGAATGAGGTTAAGGTGGTGAGGATAATGATGAGATGACTGCAATGACTGTTGAATGTAAGTGCAAGGGCAACGACAATTTGGGTATGAGCTGAACGAGGTTGTATCGGGAAAGTGGGTGAGCAATCGATTGCGGCGGTCACGTCCCGGCGGTTCGATCACTACGGGATAGTAAAGGTCATGGTGCTCAGTATTTGAGCCGTACGAGTACGCAGGAAGGAGA